>JAPYYV010002604.1:0-24786 GCA_030522625.1 Copidosoma aretas
ACAGAAAATATTCCAAAAGTATTTCGTTGACGAAAAGAATTTGCCAACCAACTATTTAGACGGCCTTTCTGACGTATGCAGGCGTAAAAAATACGCATTCATGTCCAGCAACAATCTTTACAGAATATTGAAGAATCGACTTCCCTGTAAATTAAAACACCTGGAACCATTATCACAGTCCGCATTTGCGATGGCTACACCGCAGAAAAGCCCATTCCGTCAATACATCGATTTCAAGTATGCTTTAGCTGCTTTTACTAATATTTTGTGAAATTGGATGATTGATAATCAACATTAATGACACCTATTTTTTGTTTACGGAGCGAAGAATCACATGCATTTTTAGTGTAAAAACTACGATAAAGTAGGGACTCCGCGACAGTTGTTGAATTTTTATATAACTGGTTGGTAAGTTTTATTGTTATTCACGGTATCTCATATGGGAAAGGTAAAAATCATCTAAAACTTTGTATAATTTTTTCTGTAGGCTATGGTGAATTCTTCCTCTCCCCCCCATTGGGGGGCCTCTAATGAAAAAAGTCAGCTCAAGCCGGAAGTTGATAATGTAGAAGCACTGTTGTATTGAAAAGCTCGCTATATTTATCAACCTCCGGTTTTAGCTGATTTTTTTTACCAGGATAGAAATTACCGTAATCTACAGTAAAAACTAATATCTAAAAAATTTCAGTGAACTTCGGTAAAATTTTCTGATCAATCAGGTAAAAATTACAGTAAATTTAGTGGAATCATCCTAACTTTACCGCACACGATTATTGTAGTTTTTACAGTAGAAAATCCTGCAGTTCTTCGCTCTGTGTTTGTTCAACAAAACTATGAATTTCAAGTGTTTGAAGCATTCTTTAATTCAATTCAGTTCGCCCGAGAGATATTCTCAATGATGTACACATTTTCTTGTCGATAGCCTTTTGTACATGAGAGACTCTGGTATAATTCAAAAATCTGTTGCCGCTGAATTATATGTGCAATCACGTGAGGTCGGTATAGTACATAAATAAACAGTACACAAAAAGGGTAACGGATCTCTTCTAATTATTTTTAGGTCGAGGAATGGGACCCTGTCGATATCTTCGATGTTGTTCCTCTTCTTATGCTTGTTATAGGAGGCTCGCTATTCGCATGTCTGCTACTTTTTATGGAAGGAATTGTAATTTGTAGTCCAAAGAAATCTTTCAAGATACCTGCTAAAAATTTCAAGAAAAAAAGCAAGCTACTGTCATTTTTGCACCGCTAAAAGTACAAAATTTTGTACCGATATGACTCAACACCCCCCCCCCCCCCCACCTACCTTTAAAACTTTCACATGCTCTATTTTCACCATTTTTTGTTTACATGAAAAAAAAAAAAAATACGTGTAAAATATTTTTCGATAATATAGCTGACGACCAAATGGATTTTTTCATGCAAATCCCCAATTATGATCAATGTGTGGGTGCGTTAGATTTACATCGTTCGTTCGCCTATCGCTCGCTTATCGTACGGTCATTCCTTTGTTGCAGTATACCTGTATATTCAGGTGCAGCAACTTGTAATTTTTTCAGGTGTGGAGTCTTTCTTATCCCCCGCCCCCTCTCTAAATTGTAAAACAACGTAGAATTTTGCAGTGATGACTACGATAAAATATGTATAATTTTTGAAATTGTATTGATAAAAAGGATACATTTTTGTGGACACTAGTCCGGCAGTTTGATTGGATGAAAACATAAATCGTTCTATTCGATAAAAAAGTACTTTCTCAAATAACAGCCAAAGTTTGACATCTAATGTTATTTTTGGAAATGACATTAATCAATAACTCATTCATTAATGCGTCAACGTTGAGATCGTCTAGAATGTCTTTATGTGTATCGAAAATGCTTGTATTAGTCAAGCTTTCTTGTAACATTGTGGATCGCAGGTACAATTTTAAACGCTTTAAAGCAGAAAACAAACGTTTGTTTGTGCACGATGATGCTGGCACTGTTATTTAAAGTCCGATCAACTTTTCAGGTGAATAAAAATAAATAAGTTAATGTGTTAATTTAATGATACAATACTTGATCATTTGACTTTTCAAATTAGTTTCTGTAAAAGTTTTATTTATTTGAAAATACCGTCCAGGTTTTATAGTGTTCAATTTTCGTTTCCTGATCATCAGGTATGGAATTCCATATCTACTCAAAATTCAGCTATGGCTGCACCATACCGACCATAGCGGTTTTGCCACCCCTGTGTATATTCATCATACTCTATTCGCTCTGAGAAAAGCCTGGAGGGGATAAAACGATATGCGCCAGCGCCCATGGTGGAGATACAGTGAAACCCGGGGAATAGCAAGCAAACAAGTGATCGCAGCAAAATTATAATTTATAAATAAAACAGATTTTGAGTCACGATATCATTGCGCTATAATTAAGAGAAAAATCAGTCCTTTCGAATAAAGTAAAATGCAGCTAGTTTGTTTTTCTGTGAATTGAAAATAAGAGGTTGGAAAACCGAAGTGCACGTGAATATCTGTCAATATCTTTGTTTATGTGCGTTATACTAGCATACATAAAGCGTAAAAGTTGTAGCTGATCAAAAAATTAATACGTACGTCTTCACACGGTGTGGATCGGTGCAGGCATTTTGACAGTATGTTTGTTGAAAGTGCGAGATATTGATGACAATACGTGCAGTACCGCGGCATGTACTCGGTCACTTTGGTCATTGGGACGTCAAGTAGTCGTCACGCGGAGCAGACGCTGCGCCTATCAATCTGTGTACAATTTTCTGTGTTCACTTTCCCAAGCAGTTACACTTTCAACAGACATAATGTCAAAATGCCTGCACCGTCTCAGACCAGATAAAGACGTGTGTATTCATTATTTGATCAGCTACAACTTTTACGCTTCATGTATGCCAGTACAAAGCATGTTAACAAAGATATTGGCAGATATTCACGTGCACTTCGGTTTTCCAACCTCTTACTTTGAATTCGCAGGAAAACAAACTCAACTCACTAACTGTATTTCACAAAATTCGAGAGCGCTGATTTTTCTTTTAATTAAAGCGCAATTAAATAGCGACTCAAAATCTGTTTTATTTATATATCCTAATTTTGCTGGGATCGCTTGTTTGTTCGCGTCCCCCCGTGGTACAAGCACTGGCCACAAGCTGATGGCACCACTTGCTATTCTCACAGCAAATACATAGGTATTTGTTATGCGCCTAATTCAGGAGGCGCTGCCAAGTGAGAGAAATCATCCATTGCTGAGCTCGCCAGAATGCACGAAGCCTCATATACGGGAAATTTTTTTGATCAATTGAAAAAAATATTATTGAGAGTGAATTGACCAAAGGAATCAGTGATTTGAGTGTGTATTATGCTGGCGTATAGCAATAAATTTTTTTTGGTGTTTTTACGTATCCTACGAGATTGGAGAGAATAAAATCATGGATTGCGACTCTGTCATCCTAACATGTATAAGTGTATGTATATGCTTGCACTTGTGTAAGGCTTAAGAGATGCAGTACACCAGCATGTAACATCGGAATGACTGGACGGAAGTTGAAAAAATTAAATCATTGGACCGAGAAAAAATGAAACAAATGATAGACAAGTCAGTAATTAAATAATAAAATCAATGAATACACACATGTATGGAAAAATGTTTAAAATAAGATATATTGATAGATGCTTAAATAAGTAGAGTTAGTAGAGGATGTAATTTCAAAAAGTGATCGTCCCAAAGACGCAAATAAGAATGTATACTTTTATCGTATAGGTTGTTGTTTGCGAATCTCACGATAAAATTATTTAATAATAACATCTCAGTAATATCAATGACTGCATAACCTTTAGAACTGTGTAACAATGTAGGTACTTAGTAAAATTTACGACCTATATAGGCACATATACTTCACCTTCTTTACAGTCCTGTGCAAACTTACAAATTCACGTATGTTATCATTATATCATCATACACAATATCACCATTAGTCGTGATATAATCAAGATTATAAATTAAATGCATATTTTATTCAAAATTTGTTTTAAATGTTCATACATTTATTGTTATTCGTTTAAGCTTTTATATTAGTTTTATATCTATACATATATTATTTCATTATTATCATTTGAGGTAATTTTTATCTTTGTACACCGTAAATTACGTATCTGTTGTTTTATTCTAAAATAACTTTTTTTTTTCGCAATAAATTAATTGAATAAATAATTATAACTTTCGTTATAAATGTTTTGTCTTAGCCCACTGCAAAAAATTATAATAAAACTTAGTACTTCAAAAGGATCTTTGTTTTTGAATTTCATAGTACCCCAATGATAACATTAATTTAAGATTTTCAATGGTATTATCGACTTGATTAAATTGTATACAATAGATGTCTTATAAATAGATATCCTATAAAAAGTTTGAGGCTACATTTTTATTCGTAAGTAGCATGTTTCTTCAAACTTTTGGTCGAGATTATCAAAAAGTGGTATGTATATGTAAGTATGTATGTATAATGAGTAATACATTTAATACTTTGTATCAATGACATCTATACTGATATATGATCAAGGACAATTGTTTTTCAATGAAAAAAAACTTATTCGTTGCGAAGTTCCTGAGCAAAAAGTAACTTAAAGTCATGGATTCAAAAAATTTATCCCATGAGGTGTAAGGCTATAAAGGAGGCGGCTGCGACGTTGTCTTAAGATATGCGTAGATACTAGAGTGGCGATATCCTTACTCCTTCGTTGTTAATAGTTTGACTTGATTTTTGAAGTTAAACCTATAGTGCAGTAACTCAAATAGCAATATGATCAAACTGATGACGTATCCATAAATAAAAATTACGAAATGTGAAGTGACATCCCCAAAACCAACAGCTACAAATGCATATCTTATAATTCTCTCTTGATTGGAGTTTTTTATCTGAGCAATTATTCCGGTCTCATTGAATTTGCAAATGCTGAATTTTTGTGAATGGAATGTTGAACATTTGAAGTTATGGTAGATAATTTGTTTCTCATACGGATATTTACTAATAATTGAAAAATCCAAGGAGCGTGTCACCTTTTCTCATACCAATACCTGCGTGTGTCTCCATTTATAATACGAAAATATATTAGAAATCAGCTTAAATTATAATTAAGGTAAAATAAATATATTTTTCATTTTTTTAATCGAAGAAAAATCCAACGATCCTTTTATTATTTTTTCGTTGGACAAAAAAATGATAAGAAAAAAAAGTTAATAAAACATTGGTTTTTTATTACTGTGAGAAAGTAAGTGGCTCGGTACCTTTAGTTTGTGACGATCAACTCGATTCGATGGCACTTTTTTCGGAAAGCTGAGTCAATGTTTTTGATGGTAAATTACTAAGCATACAGCAACATAATATACAAAAGTGTATTTTTATGGAAATGAATTAAATAGCATGATTTTTTTTTTTGTATAATGCCTTTTAAATTTATTTTTTGTTTTTGAGTATTTTTGAGAAACTTAATCGTTTTATTATAGACGTAGTTCATCTAGGCTAGGGTATGTTTTTGTAAACTGGTTTATGATTAGTATAATATTATATTGAACAGTTAACAAATACAAAATTGTTGATACGTGTTAAAAATTAACAGGGAAGAAAATTTCTAAGGATTTAAAAAACGCAATCTAATAGGCACGTGCAAATCATGACTAATCAATATTTTTTGTTTGTTCTCTACTAATAAACTTAGTAGCCGAATTTTTTCAAAAAATTACGCATAAAAAATACTTAAAAAATTCAAGGTTACTCAGAACGAACAAATTTCCAAAGTTTTATAGTGATCTCTGCATTTTCATGTGATTGCCGATACTTAGTCCCGACCATCCTTAAAATATTTGCACTGGATTTTCGGCTGTTGCGTAACTAGACGATTGTTAGAACAAAAAATGTGGTTCCGGCCGGGATCGAACCGGCGACTTTCTGCGTGTAAAGCAGACGTGATAACCACTACACCACGGAACCACGTGCTCGAAATTACCTAAGAACAACACAATATGGGGACCATAAATAGATGGCACATACAGGTCTTTGTCCTCTCAGAATACTAGAAGTATGAAGTTTATACAAATAAATATTTTTAATATATATTTTTGCATTAAAAACTATGTAATCTATGTGCTCTGTTGAATTACAATCCAATAATAATTTAGGCTGCGTATACACGCTACGGAAAAATGGGCAGCGGAATTTTAGTCGGTACTGTCGGTCGTCGGTAAATCAGGGCTCACTTGGGAAATTTCCGCGAAATCACGAGCAGAAAAATCGCAGCAGAAAATATGTAAGCCAATCAGAGCACGGTTCTCTCGATGGATCTTTCTAAGGCTTCGCGTTAAGATGAGCTCACTCTGCATATTAACAGTCGGTAATGTAGATAATTTTGACGTCGATAAATGGTACATGATATAATATTAATCATAGCTCATACGTACGCACCATGCATCATCTGAGGGGTGAAAGGGGAACTAATAACTTTAAAATTATTTCTTCTTGACTCACTGTAAGTAATGTATCGGTAATGTAGAATTAATAATACACACAATAATACACACAATTCAGTCATTTATACTTTCTTATCCATAATTAAACTAAATCTATTTTTTTTCTAACATCTAATGGGGTTATCAAATATCGTAATAATGCGAATAGCAAATCAAGCAAAAGTAGACCGGTATGGTATGTTTGAACATTTACTAAAACCATAAAATTATAGATGAACAAGTTATAGTACGAGTTTGTTTATTTCTTACGACGTACAATTTTAAGTGCATCTTCTCTACGGGATTGTCTTATATTTTCACCAGAGAAAAACTGTAACCACCTACAATATTACTATTTAGTGTAAAGAAATAATTTCGATGTTATAACAAATGTTTTCCAAGTAATTCATATCATGCGTATACGATCGACTTTGCATGTAAGTATATAATCATGTTACCAGAATAACAGTCGGACATCGATGTTTGACGTCAAAGTAGAAACAAAATAATGGGATGCAGATGCTCTAAAAAATGAAAAAGGTACGAGAATAATGAAAAATCAGCTTTTTGTCAATTACAGGGCGAAATGGATATTATTTTCCCGATTAATTGTTGAACGTCAAATTTTCAGACCTTTATAAATAAACACAATTTGATATTGTACACATTTTTCTCCAATGTCCAAACGACAAAAATCGTTTGTAATCGGAAAAAAATCGTTAGGTCCAGATATTTAAATTGTTGTTTCAGGGCAAAATGGTGGAAGCCAAAGTTGTAGAACTTCAGAAAATACCCTTTTTAGTATTGAATATTTACCATTACAATATTTTATTCTAAAACTTGAACCACAAAAATCCTAAATTAACCATAAAATCTCTAAAAAGCATATATAACGTGTGGAACTTAAAATGACATAAAGATTTAAAAAGATACAATTGCTAGTGAGTAACATAATGTGTGTTGTTATTGAACTTGTTAATAAGGTGATGAAGGCATAAGCCGTGCCTCATACGCAAACATAAGACTTTTTCATAAATTTAGCCTCATGCCATGAAACGGCTATTACCCACGCTAATTTAAACTATATTGCTGTAACGAAGTTATACTGTAACCTTGTCAGGTGTTTAATTTATCTTTGCACCTAAAATTCATGTGCACAATCACGAACAAAGTAATTACACTCGTTATTTGCGGCAACTATGTATCCATTTACATAGGCTCAATTAGTTTACTTATGAACCGTGTAAATATATAAAGTATATGCACAATGTATGTTCGAAATAATTCCTTGCAGTGCGCGCGTTCTCTGTATAGGTATACATATAAACACTGGCAGAGAAAGAAACCCGTCGTCATAACAACGGGACTAGTTTACCGCGGTCAGCTGTCGCGACGTTGACTGTAAAGTAAGGTGTGGTTTAACAGAAAATCGGCGATTCCATAAAATTATGATTTTGAGAAAATGATGGTCGGCAAAGATTGTGGATGTGAGAAGCACCAGCGGAAAGCCAATTGCGAGCCCACCGTATTGGCGGGACCCAAGACCGGCGACATTTACCGGACGTTCAACATTCCCAACCGCTTCATGTATCCGAGTGAGTGATGCGATTTATCGAGCGCACAATATATTTTCTCTCGAGCCATCGTTCGATTCGTTTACATTTTTCACTTGAATTCGTGCGTGTGGTTTGGTTTATCATTGAAAGTGGCCAATATGATTAGGTTCAGGCTACTCAATGATACGTGAACGTAAGTCGTATACTTAACAAATCAGCAAATAATCGGGAACAGAACAAAACATCGATTGGTTCGTAATATGAAACTTCAAAGTAATACTAATTCGGTGAAACATTACTGATTATTAGTCGTGTTGCACTGCCATCGTACTAAATTGTCCTGATTTCGTCAGTTTATTGCTTCCATCCGCGATCATTTGATTGTACGGGAACATTCAATTTTACACAATCTTGTTTCTTCGCATTTTGTAG
Organism: Copidosoma aretas; assembly: GCA_030522625.1. NCBI lineage: Eukaryota > Metazoa > Arthropoda > Insecta > Hymenoptera > Encyrtidae > Copidosoma > Copidosoma aretas. The sequence continues at coordinate 8,495 of JAPYYV010002604.1, forward strand.
TATACAGTTCGCATGAATCGTGCGCAAGATTTTTGTACTCGTGTATCTTCCAACATACTGGTAACCATCAGTTGGAATAAAAGATCGTACATTCAAAAAATGCTCGTATTGTACTCATAGATACAGAATTGGCTATTTTTACCAACCACACAAGAGTTTCTGTTCTGAAGCGGGACTGAAAATCATATATAGGTGATACGTTACGAAAAGATTTTGGCACAATTATCTTGTTTTCCGGCACATGCGGCTGAGCTGTATAGCAGGGCTCGAAAACGAATGAAATTCTTACGTCAAACATTATACAATAGCCCTTAGTTTTTCAATTATCTTAAGAGAACTCAATTCACCTCTAACTTTGGCTGCTTGATTTTTTTTAGCTCATGGCTTATAGTTTTACACGACGATTAATCTTTTCTCAACCCATGCGTACAATTTACTCGACATCGATATACAATTCTGTGAATATTCTAAAATATTGAGCCGAGGATTTCAATTTCAAAGAGTACCATTCATCAGGACGAAAAAATCTCCAAATGAAACGATACACGAGACAGTATTGCGTCGAAAATCACGATGTTTAGCAAATAAAATTTTGTTTCTCCATCGCTATCATGAAAATTCATCGAGGGAACCACGAGATCAGGCCGATCACACGTACAAAAAAGTGCCCGCCCGCTAATCCACCCCCCCCCCCTCCCTCTAATTTTCCAGAACTCTTCCGCGGCTACCGGCAGCTGGAACCCGGCGGCGGTCCGCACCCGTGCTACCGCAGCACCTCGATGGATTACGGCTGGTTCGCGCCCACGGTCCACACGGTGCCGACCGCCTACTACGCCCGCGACGGCTCGTTCAGCGTCGAGGCCGGCCGCGGCGGCATGTACCGGAACTGCTCGCTCAATACCGAGCTGGACAAGTAGACCCGAGCTTGCGCTTCTCCTGCTGTGGGGGGGGGGCCTGAGCCTTTTGTTTCGGAGAGGAGCGTCCGGGAGCAGGAGTTGCCGGCGTTTGGTTTTTTGGCACGAATTTCGTGGTTTTTGGCACGCGTTGCGTTTTGAATTTGGGGAGTAGAGGAGTGATTGGTGTATTTTGAGCACTTGTACTGCGGGCGAATTTTTTCACCGATAATCCACGGGGAGTTTTCAATTGACAATGCTTATGGTATACATCAATGTTGTGTGGACGGATATCACGATAACAGGATAAAACGTTTATTTGATATTTACGCGGTACGGTGTGTCGATTCACTCTCAAACTTGGTTGCAACACTTGGTTACCGAACTGTTTTTAATCAAATTGGTTTTGTTGAACGGACAAATTCATATTGTGTACAAACGTGTGGGAAAATATGTGTTTACTATAATAAATTTTTGTACTTTACTTAATGAAGTACTTCGTATGATATTCGAATCAAAATGTTATGTTTGCTGGTCAAAGTGGTTTAGCCAGTTATTCTCAATGTTTTTAATGTTAGGGCTGATTGCTGATTTTTTTTTTTTTAATCATTACTCCTAATTATAACTTACGCAAGATTCGTATCACAGAACTGCCGGAAAATATTGTAAAACTTATCGAAGTGCAAAACATCAAGAATAACTGTACAGATGTACTTTAAGCACATAGCGTTATTTTAATATTTGTCACTCTTTTATGTCATATTTAGATTTTTGATTCATTGATAATCAAGTAATGATGCATAATATTTCTCGTATGAAAAATCTTTCTCATAACATTCGAGAGTGAATTTTTTGGATTTAGTAACAAAAAACAGGTGTTTTTAAAATTAGTTGTTCATACGATGCCGTATTGGAGCTTGCAAGTTTGAAATTTATTACCTTCGGAACGATAAACTGAATCTTTAAAACTTTAACAACTTACGTATGGCAGTATCAACAGCTTGTATAACTAAGATTAAAAAAAGATTCAAAAAAATTACATCCAGCATGAACCACCCTTAGGTCTCTTGCCACGCAAAGTCATAATCAATGTAGCATGTACATCACGATAAAGCATTTTTTTATTTTTCAATTTTCTTGGATACAATTTTTCGTTTCATAATCATTAAGTTATAAACATACCTTTGGAGCAGCACAGTAGAGCCTACATAATTTTTCACCTCAGCCAGCTTGACCTATCATCCATCTTTTCTACTGCTCGGCGCTTAAAATAGCCACCCTAGAGCCAACACGTTGAGCGGAGTGGAAAAAAAATTGCAGCATCCACTTAGTAGCTCTGAATTTTTCACCTAGCGCACGTTAGTATTCAAGTTGTATGCCATATCACAGGGAGTCGCGATCGCGGGGCCACTCGAATAAATTGCTCGTCTTGGGTGAAAATGAGGAGCATATTATAGAGCTGCCGAGGAATCCTTACTTTGCGGACGCGGCGGGCTACCACTGCGCTGCCTTTGCCAAACCGTTCGTGCTTTGGTCACTCTTGAGGGTGGAATTCACATGCTTGATAAAACATGAATGTACACGATTTTTTTTTGTTTGGTAAAATTTCATCGACAGCCAAGTCTGGTGGAATTTTATTTTTGACGAAATCGTTCTGTATTGCGTTATGCCATTGGTTCGCAAAAGTTGCTGATGCTGATTGTGCTATAAAAATTTTGATAGTAATTTAAAATACTTCCATTAATTTGGATAACCGTCACTGATGCACTAAAATATTTCCAAGAAACCACGATACATCAGTTCCAAAGTTTTTCAATACTTTTGCGAATTTTTCATAACGTATAAATAGCGAGACAGTTGATGCTGGATGCAATTTCCAAGCATATAAAAAGTTTCAATCCAGTCGCATATTTTTTCAAAGAGATGCTTGAGAATGTATTTCGAAGAAATAAACAATTTGTCGTACTAATGTAATTCTGGATGAAAAGTGTAAAAGATATTGTAAAAAAAGATTTAATTCCTTCTGAAATTCAACAATTGCATGGAATTAACAAGGATTGTAATAAAAGTCTATTGACAAAACGATCAATCTTCAATCTTAATTTTTATAGACTCAAGAAATCGCACATCCCTTCAAACGACTCCGGCCCCTTATTTCTGCTTTAAAAAATCCCTTTAAAAGAAGTAGCATTCCGCCACTTCCCTTTCATGAAATCTTAATCGCTCTCTTTTTCCCGTCCGAGGCCAGCAAATTGCTGCACTTCAGGCTGAAAAAAAATGTACGTTCTGTCGATACTTCAAGAAAGCGTTTCGCGATCCACATTTGCACATCTTATTAAAACTGAATTTTTCAAAATGAACATTTAAATTTTCAATGGTACCTTTCTGATGTGAAGTACACTCCTGATTCGTAACTTATACTTTTTACAATGTACATGTTTTTTAATACAAAGTATTTTCGAAAGACAAATTGTCTTACAACGAACAAGATTTGAAACAAGGACCATTCATAGAGATATGTTTTGTTGAGAAACATGGAAAGTATGCTACGCAGAAACGACTGCTTAAAAATTTTTATTCACTACATCCCTCGGTTTTTCGTAGATTTCCACATGTACTTTCGTTTGTAAGTGCGATGTCCACTCGACCTATAGCGACATCAATCGTGAATGGACGAGAAACGTCAAAAGAGACGACGCCACCGACCGAGTATGGCGCATCAGGAGAAGGGGCGAGGGGGTGAAGAATATGGGTAAGTAGTACAAGCTTACGACGGGTCAGACGCGACGCTGTGGGCGAGCTTTTGGCTCTTTTGATACTTACTGGGTATAATCTGCCAGAGGATTCGGGTGAACAGATCCATCTTTCTCAGATGTGCAGAAATAAATGACCATAAATATGATGGAAAAGTTTTTGAGGTTGTATCGTGCTTTTTTTGACGAGTATCATTGATCAAATGCCTAATTTTTAACCAAATACATTTCTGTACTTGCATAAGATCTGTAAATGTGAAATGTTAAACTTCAAAAGATCGAGTCTGGAATCCATGAAATCGTAAGACTTTACGCTGACCATTCAACCACAACTGCCACTGCATGACGCCGTATTTATTTATTTTATATTGAAGTTGTGCGTGGACTGTGAAGGTACGGGTGCCACTGACAAATGCCTTTGTCCGTGATGGTATACATGAAGCCTTTAAAAAAATATAAATTAACAATATTATCAATAGATCGTGTGATAAAATGCGTGGTCGTGAACTGTCAGCTGTATGAAGGGACATTCGCATGGTCATTGATCAGAATATTTTCTGATTAGTAAGGTTTACGTAGGTAAAATTCCATTCACTCCATATATATACCTCAGTGTTGAAGCCATCAACTTTAGATCATTTTTAAATCAGTATTTAGGCATGCTAAAAATTCGCGGATAAATCAATGATTACCTTAACGATGCTGTACGTCTAGCTCAGCATGATCCCTTGGTCATCATTTTTCGCAAGAACCATCTTAAAGATGTGGGCACACGAAATTAATGTAATTCAGCTCATAGTTTAATGGTCCCTTATTACATACAATGAAACAAAATAAAGTATTAATGCGGTAGGACAACATTAAAGAATGAACATAAACACGTTTATGGTAACTTACGGACAGCATTGATGCAAGACAATGATAAACGTTCAATGACATTTGCATTCAGTAAACTTATAAAGTAAACGGCCGTCTTTACTCTATAACAGAATCAGTAAGAATTCTACTGGTTTCATTAGCGAGTGCTATTTTCACCTGCAAAATCAGTAAAGCTAATGTAATCCACTAATTTTTCAGTGAACATTAACTGATCTTACGATAAATTTTTATTCCTTATTTAAATGTATATTTTCACTAATTTTTCTGTGGCTAATTACTAATTTGTAGCAATCTAATTTTAACTATTTCAATCAGTGAATATTTACTGTATAGCTGTGGAACTTCACTGATTCGGTGATGCAAAAGAGAACATTGAACACTTGTGCGTTACAATATTATTGTGTTGTATGAAAGTTAACTCAAAAATCTATACGAGGATTAATGACTATTTAAATTTATATTCAGTTTGATAGTCTTCGGTCGGAAATAAACTCTTCTTCAAACGGTACATTCCTTTCGTTGAGCAACTTATTTTTTTTTGTTCCAAGTTGTAAATAAATGAATATTTTCCGACTAACCAATTAAATTGTAACACATTTCAGAACCTCTCAGCTGATAAAATATCTATGAAATGATATATTTTAAAAATCCTAGTCAAATTTTAATCATCACAGTGATATGAAAAGTTTAATGATGATATTTACCCGAACTGATGATACTTGGCTGTTACACCTCTTGCTTTGGATAAGAATCTACGGAAACATTTCCAAGTTTCACTCAATGAAGCAACTTCCGGGCTTCAACTGTATGACTGCAAAAACTAAAGGAAATAATATCCCTAAAATCAATCGGCAATAGCGTTGCTTACAATATTTGCCATTATTTACTTTCAGAATAGTTTAGTCAATGAATATTATAATGATGCTCTTTATTCTCTTATACAAACTAAAAATAGTGATGCCAGCTGACGAATTATTTTTCAATGCTCATACATAACTAAGGCAGTTGGTCCAAAAATCAAACTTTAGGTATTACTCCTTAATATTACTACATTTTATTAGTTAAAATGTTTTAAAGATTGACCGAGCAGTTTTAATCATATAAAGCTCTAGAGTTACCCTTTTTAACGTATGCATTGTAGGAGAACTGTGTGAAAACAGATGTTGCGATTGATTTTAAAAAACCACACAAAAGATCTTTTTTTCACAACTAATACGTTTTTTGCGATAAAAATAACAAATCAAAATTTTAAATCATTCAGCCATGCCCTTTTTTTTAACATTCTAATGTTTGTATGATTTTCCATGTTTTTTAATGTATCTGTATAATGATGAAAATCTTCTTAAATCTTTAGATTTTATCAAAATTTTAAAATATTTCTTTACGATATCTGTCATTTCAAAGACATTAAGGATATTTTTATTAAAATTAACATTGGTACACACTAATTATTGTGAAAATTATTGACTGTTTTTTTTTTTTACAAAAATAAATACGTACTTAATACGTAGTGTATTTATTTATAGGCTTTATTGTAAACGAAGTACATTTAGCCTCACGTTGAGGTTCTTTGTACTGCATGAAGTTTTTGTGATTACTCGCATGTACAACATTATTATGCACGCATTTGTTACAGTGTATGATTATAATTTTTATCGCAGTACACTCGCAAGTTATAGTATTTCATCCTAGTCGACATTTTGTTAAGGTGGGGTGTTATATTGTCGTATCGACTGTTTAATTGTACAGGTTGAGAACGACTGCACTGAACTAACTTAATCAACAAAATAAGCTAAAAAGTTCTAGATATACTCAATCTAACGATATATTATTAATCTTTTATCACTACGCATTAATGATTTCATACTGTAAAAACAAAAAAACAAAAGTTGTTAGTTATTTTATTTTGTGTGATTGAGGATAGCCGGGAATGGGCAAAACACTTATTAAAGTACAAAATCAAACAAGATACTTCAAAGATGAAGATTGTATTTTTAAAATACAGCGTTTTTAATGTAGTCTTCAAAATTGCTGTATTTAAATACAGTATTCGGAAAGCGGTATTTACAAAAGCGTACTTTTAAATACAGTACATGAAATTCCGTAATCGCATAAATACTGAATTTAAAATACTGTTTTTGAAACTTTATTAACTGTATGTAATAAAAATTTATACAAGTATTATTGAGATACACATAACCAATACATTACTATCTGAAGAAATTTACGAATTTTCCAAAACTTCGTTACACACCTTTATTGATTGGAATGTTCGTCAGTTTGGTAAAATTTATTATTCATTGGCAAACAAAATTTTTGAATGTTTGACACAGATTGTAAGTATAATTAAATTAATTTGATGATGGATTAAAAATCTTTGTTTCTCAGACATATTTTGTCCATCGTCTCACGTGGTGCTAGCTGTTATCACAAGAGCAATAGACTGCTACGATGCGGGTTTCGGGTCTGCATAATAACAAGAATAAGCTAAGGTACCGCTGAAATACTACACAGAGCAATTTGTCGTTAGTCACTTGCGTCTCGTACTCCGTCGAAGTAGCATCCAACGCAGTTGTACACCAACATCTTGAACTTTATCACTGATTCCAAGCAATCCTATCTGAATAAAATGACACGTGTACCTTTCCCTGTACTAGTAAGATTACTAAACTCCGGAAAATCTGGCGAGACTTGTAACGGGTCAAAACCATTGTCCCTTAGGCTCAATGATGATTCTGGTATCTCAAAACTCGAGTCTGACAAGGTATAACCATTGGACATTGTGCTCTCTTATTGTATGTCACGTAAGATTAATTTAAAGTCAATAAAATTATGTTTATTCAGAAAGCCCTCCAAGAACAAATGGACTGCAAGGATGTTGAGCCAAATAACATTAACGTGAGCGTAAGTACTTCATCATTCATTTTTTAAACATTCGTCGCTGCTAATGGTTGATGACGACTTAAACAAAAAAATCTGTCGATCCAACGAATAATTTTAGAAGATAGAAAGATGTATGTGGCCGATTCTACCGTAACTGGCTCAAATTAAATTCAAAATTTGTTGAAATTAAAAATTTGTTTAAAAAATTTTTTTCATCGTGTTTCTATTGCAAATGACGTCCTCAACGAATGCCTAACGCGATTTAATTACAATGTGTTTTGTTCCAAAGATATACGACATTTTATAGTAGCGAATTTTAGTCAATTTTCGAAAAAACACGTCTGTCTCTGGTACCCGTAGGTCATGCCCTTTCGTTTAAGCTAACTTTGGGTCCTTTAAGACTGTAAAGTAGGATCGACATTGATCGACGTGTCTCACGAATAAACGCTTTTTGGGTTTAACGCTGAGACACGTGTCTCATATGATAGCCCGTCAATGCTGCAAAGAAAGTTTGTTTGGTAAATATCTGTTGCCTAAAAGTGGGGAAAAAACGGACTTTGACTTTGGGAGTCGAAACTGACATTGTCCGAACTGTCATTTCGAGCTTTGAAGTGCTCTTACAACTCTTAGACAATACATAGACTTTTCCTGTGATTTGATATCTATAACTATCAATCAGCATGAGAAAATACAGTTTTTTTTTACAACCACGAGTACATCAAGACAGTAATCACTGTCAGTGGAGTCGGAACTGATAGAAATTTGTATAGCGCAAATTCCGAAAATTCCAACACTTGGCCATTCAAGAGATCAAAACTTCGTAAAAATAGCTTTATTTTCCACTAGTAAGACCTTTCACGAGCAAAATTGAGTTTGGAACATGGCTCAGAACTGACATTTCGACCTTATTTTGGCAATTTTTCACGTGAAGGAGGCAGTACATAGTTTCGAGGCCATATGTAAGCTTACAACTTTTAGCATATATTATCTTTACTTTATTCAATTTTATTTGTACACGAGCCCCGGACGCTATCTGAGCAAGTTACGGGAGAATCACCCATACCTCTTTGACAATACAATACAATGATGCCGAATGTGTTTAAATACGGTGTACTCAATGCGAATAGTAAAAAACTTTATTTTATTTACAGATATCTGACGGACACATTGTAGTTGAGATAGAACAAGGGGTGGAGCAAGATGAGGACGGTAATATTTCCCGAAACTTTACCAGGAGGAGTCACCCAATCCCTGTAAATTGCGATTCGGAGAAGGCCGTGGCGAAGCTAAGCTCCGACAAAATCTTGACTCTCTATGTTCCTTACGATGAAAAACTGGCAGTGAATGAACAAAATGTTACCAATGTCCCGCGTATCAGCGAAAAAGCTATCGATGGAGAAGAGGAAATTTTGGAAGAGAAATGATACTTGCAGGGATAGCGTATACTTACTGTATCAGACAGAAGCTTGAGTTGATTACCTTTGAAAAAACCAAGTTGTACAATTATTAATCACTTGTCGCGTACTTTTGTAACCATGCATACTAATCATTGTTTTTCCAAATCCGAATAAATGAATCCCTTTTTATAATTTGAGTAAATTATTGTATACGCATTTTTGAAAATCCCTTTACTTCTGCGAAATGCAATTTCATTCTCTTAAAATCATTATTGGAGCTTTTTTGGAAACTGCCGAAAGTTGGAAGGTGGAAAAAACATGAGTAATGAAGATGGGCCTAGTTTATTTTACAATAGATTTACAAATTTTTAGGTTGCTAATGAGAAACCGTGTTAAAAGATAATGTATGCTAGATGAATATTATTTCCCTTACGAAGCTTGATTAGTATTATTTGAGAAAGATATCTTTGTTCATTTAATTTCTGTCGGAAAACCATTTCATAGTGAATTTTTTAAGTTCGTTCGGATACTACTTTGAGCAAGAAAAAAGTGTTGATTTTTGTTGCACAGACAAACAACTTATCAATCCAACCGTTTTCTTTATCGCGTAATGCTGGAAAAACATTTCACCATCGAAAAGCATTTGCATTAACGACAACAAAGCTACTCTTTCATCAATTAAATATCAGTTAGACATGGTTCACGAATATGAATGACGGCAGCAGTTCTCATTCTCGTGCCACATACATGACGGTTAATCTTTTAAGACCAAATTTTTTAATAACGATCCCAAAAATAGTTTCACAAGGCACATCGGCTACTCGCGCATACCTTTGCGATTAGAGCATTTACTAGGAATATAATGTTTTGAGTAAATTAATTTGAGCATAATGAAAATGTGCACGACCCTTTTGACATAATCGGTCAGTAAAATTTATAAAACCCAAAAAAGGATCATAAAATGGACTGTATATTTAAAAAAATGATACGAGTGAATCCAACTGTGTCCGAGTTGACATTAATTTGGTATCTTTTAGGAGATTTCATCCATTTCGCGACAAAAAAGATATTAGTTTCTAACGAAAATTCATTGGCCCAGTTATTACCACCATTTATTATTATTGTAATTAATTTATCTTAATGTATATTAATTTCTTCATTCATACCTACTTAATTGTGCACCGCACTTTTAATTACATTCCTGCATTATCAGCCACCGCATTTATTGTGTCAAACCATGAAAAAAAAAAAAAAAAAAAAAACATCAATGAAAAAACGAGCACATTTTATGCACCATGTTTTCAGCGACCATCGAACTGTATAGTCAATCAGAAGCTTCGATGCGCATAGAACCTCTAGAGAACAGCTATGACCATTCGATTTCACTCGGGCGGCCGCAAAACCGGCGCGCGAACAAACCAATCATCCCCGATGTCCTTTAGCATCACCGCGTATAGTGGATACAAAAGAGATAGTCCGTACGGGAAAGAACGGGCGCGTTCTATTGTTTGCACTCTCTCGGGAGACTGTATTAGCGCGCTTCTCGTCTCGTCGGAACCGCGCCTCGCTTTCACGCCTTTTTTCCCGTTTGGACAGTCCGCTGCAATTGGATCTCTTTCGCGCTCGTGCTTCGCGTCGTTGAGAGCTTTGCTTTGCGAGGTTTAACGGGGACATTCTGTTTCGGATTGATGGGAAAATTGGAGATACTGGAAGTAAGAGTCGATGCGCTGAGGTAATGCGACTAGTTTATCGAGTATTTTTTCTTCTTTTTTTCGTCAAATATGTTTGATGTGAATTATTTTGTTGAATGGTTCGAATGTAGAATGCTGCATCATCCCGAAGCTTGGTTCCATAAAATCCTAGGGTAACAAATTAGTATCGCAGGGCTTTATCCCCACATTTTGAAGTTCCAAATACTCTTCGTTAGTTGATATTTTTCGATGTCATCATTTCCCTAACGAATACTACAACCGAGCGTGATTGTGAAAAACCATACTGACATACTCCTATCGTGAACTAGCTATTGGATAAAAGTTCCCGACGCTTTTTCTCGGCCTCCCCCAAAATAAGCACCATCACCCTACTGATAAAAAAAACATGTAGAAATTGTCGGTTCAAAACTATTGGGAATCGATCGTTATTTTATACATCCATCATAAATAATTTTAAGCAAAAATTGTTCTTAGACTGTTTCCCGTTGAGACCATAATTTTTGTGTAAAATTTTCGTGTCAAATTCCTAAAAATAGTCTTTTTCCACTCTTTGCAATTTTTTTGCGACAAAACTATGGTCTCAACAAAACAAGTCTGATAACAATTATTGCTCCAAATCAGCCAAATAATCCAGAAAAAACTCATCAGTCCCGAAATTCGAAAAAAAAATTGCATCTGCCCTTTTGAAAATTCCCCTCAACGTGTATCCGTGCAGTATCCAAGCACTCCGATCGATTTTCATCATTCCCAAGTTTCCACGAGCTATCATCAGCTTCCCCTCTCACCCTCGAGTATTCCCAATGACCAAAAGCCGGTGCACCCCATCTCCCCCTGACCCCTCCCTAACTTTCGACGCAACCCCGATAAACAGCCGTCGGCACGAAACACCCCCCGACCCTCTCAGAACAAACTCTCCACTCGATTCCGAACGAGGCCTCAAACACACGCAGCGCGTACACCCCCCGTCCCGCGCGGAAAGCCCGAGCGACAAAAAAACCCGGCGTCCCTCCCTTCCTCCCGACTACTATACGACCCTAGCCGACGTACCGCGGGGGGGGGGGGTCTTGCCGGCGCTATATCGATCCCCGCGTTCCCATTCACACCACTGCTCTCCTTCCCGATTTTCCCGCCTTCCATTCTACAACATGTACACATCCCTCCCTCCTCCTCCCCCCATTTCCCCGGCGTACCCGCGCAGGCGCGCCGGTATTGAACGGCCGCGGCCTGGGCGGCGACCCCCCCGAGAAAGAGGGAGCGAGGTTTTGGAACGAGGCCGCCGTTGGCACCCCCCCCCCCCCTGTTCGAAGCTCGCGAGAAGCACCAATCGCAGAGGTTACGTCGCCGAACCGGCCAATGGGCATCGAGTCCTTTCGCTCCCCGCTCGGCGAAACAAAGTTTGGAGCGCGGAGCACCGGCCAGATGGCGCTGGGGCAGCCAGACGGGGACCGCGATCTCGCGCTACCCTTTTTTTTTGTTGTCAATCGCAAATTACCGATACAGATACGCGGTATCTCGCACTAGGTGTTACCAAGGCCGAGCGTACGAACGATGGGAAAATAAAAATCTTTCGCGCGATCGTACGAGCGTGGAAACAAAGTCCATCCGCCCAACGAGGAACCCGTTCGAGACGGGGGGGGGGGGGAGCCACAAACTCCCGCCACCGAGGGTTGGCGGCGCTGCCCGTCGCCTCGGCGCGGCTTCCCCGAACGCGCGGGGGCCAGTGTGTCGCGCGCTCTCCTCCCCCCCGCACCGTTCGACAGCGCCGCTCGGATTTTTCGCTCGCTTCCCTCCCGCGAGCTGGTGCGTGCAGCGTCGCTCCCTCTCTCTCTCTCGTACCTCGGGCGTTCCTTGACCCGCGAGTGTTGCGCGTCGGGGTGTGCGAGGAAAAGCGCCGTTCGGGAGGTTTTTCGGGCGGAGGCGAGCCGTGGCGCGGGCGTGACAGGCGTATATACGCGTGTGGAGCGCGCGCGGTTCGGGGGAGTTGTTGCAGAGTGCCCGGTGGACGGAGGTCGAGAAGCTGGACGCGGCTCTGGAAGCGAGGTACATGCACTTGTTGTGGGGGGGGGGGGGGGGGCGAATACTTGGGGGGGCCTGGGGGGGGCGCGGGGCACGCGGGGGTCTGGGGGGGGGGGGGGTTTTTTTTGTGCTATGAGAATATGTAGTGTAGTAGGAGGGTCGGGGGGTCGAGTTGACGATGCGGGCAAGTTGTGGATTCTGTGATCGGTCGTCGACCCTCTTAGATGCACTCTGGGCTGTACGTTCGTCCCGGCGCTGCACTTGTAGTTAACTCGGAGGCTTTTGACCGCGTCTGTGACTCGAGCCTGTACAGCATATCGTGAAAACTATTGTAAAATACCAAGCATCACGAATATTTTCTTGATCATGCTGGTCGGGTGGTTGGTGCGAAGTAAGGTTAACGATCGGAGCATTTATTGTTTTACCAAGAACAACAACTTGCACGGAAATGTATTAAGAACGCTCATTTTGATGCCAAACAGGGATTTACACCCTTATCTTTTAATCCGTGCATAAACAGAGCCAGAACTTGTTTGCCTGACGAGTAGTTGTGTACAAAGGTATATAAGTACATCTTGCATAATTGCTTGTACATTATACGAGAGTAGCTTGTAGTCTAGAGAGAACGTCGTAAATATGAATAGGCGTTGATGACTAAAACTGTGCATACGTAAGTCACTTGGAAAATAAAAAAGAGAGTAGAAATACCGTGAATAGTGATAAATATCCATTTTGCATACGCTTGGCATTCACGTGTAAATAAAAAAAGCATATCTTTTAAATAGAGCCTCAAAATAGTATTTTGGATGAAAAATATTTGAATGGAAACACCAATGCTTTTCATGATTTTTTCAAGAGTTTATTCGTAATTATTTGATGGAGTCTCTAATAATTCAGATCATAGGTAAAATAAAGTTGTTTAGGTTTGAGCTAGTGACGAATTTCATGCAAGTAAAAATTGTACTGCTATAAAAAACTGTAGTCGGACAAAAACAGTAGGTTATGACACGACTATACGAAATGTAGGTCGAAAATAACGTGAAATTAAAAAAAAAAATGGATCGACCCTTTTTTTTTTCATTACTCTGAAAACATGTGATGTAGGATTATTAATTAACGAAGCTATTAGAGTTGAACCCAATGCAATACATTGTAAGCAAAATCGATAAAATAGTCGTTACGGTAAAAAAGTGTTTACTTTCATCGAGCTACCTTATTTTTAGATATTGCTTTGCTTGCTTTTGCTCCATGAGTCTTGTTTTTTTTTTTTTTTTTTAATCCATCAAAGTCGATTAAATGTAAAGCTTATTAATAGTATTTTTTTTCTCTAGAATCTAATTTTGAATTGCTATGTCCGTCAGATAGATCTTCCAAGACCAAAATTATATCCAAAATTTTAATCCAACAATTTATCATAAACATTCTTAGCCCATTTGATGGTAAGTTTAATTTAAAAAACCGCTGCCAATAAAATAGCACAAAGCTTCCTCAACAACATTCTTCTGCAATTATTTAACTAAAAAATATAAAATAAAATAATAGTATGATTTAAAATTTGAAAAGAGGCAATTTTCATGTTCTATGATGTGGAATCATTTCGAAAATAAAATAATAACGCTTACCCGAATAGTACAAAAAATATTGTTAAAATTTTTTTGAATTAAAAATAGTTGAACAAATAATTAGAACTTATTACTGAAATTGATGTACGTGATATAACTATATTGTAGATCAAATATTATTTAATTATATAAAGCTCTTTTATTATCTACAGAATATAACTATTGATTAAATCAAATTACAATTTTTTTTTCTCCAAAAACAGCAAAAACCGCTTTTTTAGCATTAAAAATTGCTATAACAACCTTGATGGGGTATATAACGTCAAATATTTTTGTGAACCTATATAAGGATATAAAAAGAAACATTTTGAGCCCTATATCATTAAAATCAATTAGAGAGTTTCTGAGAAATGACTGATTCAAGAAAAAAAATTGTAGATTTTCTTCAATAGAAAAAAACTAGATACCGTAAACAAAATTTTTTTATCTTAAAATAAAGTTGTTCTTAATCTCAATGAGATAAAACTATTAAAGCAATAGATTTTGAATTTTTTCACCCTAAAAGTATCAAGAAACCGCTTTTTGTACATAAAAAAAAGGTATAACAACCTTAATAAGTTATGAAACTTGAATTTTTTTTTTTAAATAATACAAGAATATGAAAACAAATATTTTAGGCCTCGAACCATCAAAATCACTCGAAAGATTTCAAAGATATGAGTGATTTTCCACAAAAATCTCAGTATTTCTGTAATAAAACTAAACAAAATATTTTATCAAAATGGTTCATAATGGAAAATAGAGCTATTCTGAAGCTTTATCAGATGTTACGATTTAGAAATTCAAATTAAATTTTTTCACCCTCAAAAAGGTAAAAAAAATTGTTTTTTTACAATAAAAATCGTTATAAAAACCTTAATAAGGTATACAACTTAAATTTTTTTGCCGAGCCACCATAAGGAGGTTAAAACAAAAATTTTAAGCCCAGAATCATTTAAATCTACCATTGGGTTCCTGATATATGACTGATTACACACACACACACACACACACACACGCACGCACACAGACAGACTTTTTCTAGAAAAAAAATTTCTTCACCGATGCAAAGCTTCCTCTAGGAGGAATAAAATTAAAAATATTAGTCAAAGTATTTATGTTTGAATCGTCTAGTACTGTATGTAGACATGCAATATACATATAAGATCCAACTCTTCGATCTGTTGATTGAAGAATAATCTAACAATTCGTTTGTCATTTATCAATGTAACTTCCCATCAGAGATAAAACCTAAATTTCTCAAACGATAGAAGTGAAGTTAAAACGTATAGTTTGTGCAATTCGGAGAATTCAAACCACTCCAACATAACATTCATCCAGGACCAAAAATGACTCTTTCATCACCACCTATCCGTGCAACAACTCATTTTTTATGCATAAAAAAATGCCTACTTTTATTTACCTCTTTGCGTAAAAAAACCGCTTCGAGTGACACTTTATCGGTTTCCACTCTCAAATCTAAGGACGCGCATTGATTATTCCCAGCATCGATCCCGCAAAGCTATACAGCTGCAAACGGTATTTCGAAGAAGCAAGCGCGTATTTTCACGCGCATTTCCGCTCTGAGATGGATGAAAGCTCACTATGAACGTGGTAACTATAAACGTACCGTAATGTCATGCTACTTGTTCGAGAGAGTGTAACTATTGTTAACTGATACAAAAGTTTGTATGGTATAATCATCACACGTTTATTGTAAACCGACGGTATGCGTGTTCACACGTCAATTATACAAACGTACGAGAAGTTGAACGTTAATGGTTAACGTGCCACGTTCACCACAACCTTTTATTCTCTCGGTGAGGGCCCATTTGACTACAAAATCCATCGAACGCGGAACACTTGCCGCCCCGCACAGTATTGAAAAAAAAACCCCAGCTGTCCAAGAGCCACGCGCGACGAGAAATATTCGCGAGCCAGGCTTGCGCGCCAATATCCTCGACCGACGGCCCCTTTCCGGTCGATCTCATCGGGCCAACACCGTACCACCACAGCGACATGATTCCCAACGACCCACGGGGCAGGATGGAAAAAAACGCGTACCCCCGGCCCCGCGTGGATCCGGCGCTTATCCGTGCACGCGCGCCGAAAGAGGTAAAGGGGCGGCATCACGCGCGCGTGCGACGGATCGCGGGGG
>JAPYYV010002605.1:0-20305 GCA_030522625.1 Copidosoma aretas
GCCTTTACGCACCAGGAAAAAAGTTGAATCTTGGTGCTGACTACTTTTAATGTCCACAGCTGTCAGTCACTCAGCGCCAAGATTCAACTTTTTTCCTGGCATATGAAGGCTTTTAAAACAGCATTATTTTAGAGCAAAATTACAATCCCAACAACTCTTACTATTTATGTTTTGCCCTAAAGAGCTTAAAAAAAGTTAAAAGAAATTGTATGAAGAACGAATGGCCATCGGTCAGAGGAAAAATGATCAAAATAGAAGTAAGTATCCTTTTTTTCTTAGCTGATTTATAATGAAAAAAATACTGTACCCGTCTATCAAGCCCCAGTTTTATTAAATAATGCCTGTAGCAATCTCAAAAATTTAATAGAGATGACGAGTCCAATGTGATCTGTTCTAAGATCATGAACAGGCGATAGAGTCGATTCCATTGTTGGGTATACGTTAATGCAGAGTAGGTATTATATGTTGCCATATATATGTTGATATCTTCAATTTCAAATTTTTAAGTTTTCAAGTATGTTCGGATTTGATACTCGTGTGACCTCTTTCTGACAGACTAGCTATAAATCGTAAATCGTTTGCGGTGATATAAAATAATCTAAACCCCTGTATACATTTTTTCATTTACATTTTATTTATTTCTTTGTCTCATCAACAATAGACTAATATTTACAATTATTTAGACAAAATAAAAGAGTGGCTTTTTTATGTACAGATCAAATCTAACAAAGATTTGACCGTGTGACTTATTGATGTTCATAGAAAAAGCTGATTTCAAGGGATATTTTTTTATATAAATCATAGCAAAGAAGGATGAAGTTATGGTGTTCAACGTTATTCTTGAAATTACCGCTCCATCCCTAGTTTTCTCTAACTGTGGTAACTTCGGCTTTAATGTTTCATATAATTGAGTTATTCTAAGTCTTGTTCATTGACATAATTCTTCTTTAATACCTAGTTTATTAATTGACATGACAATACTTTTTATTTTTGAATGCATTATTTAATAAGTAATTTCATAAATGAGGACCAGAAAGATCAGTAAAAGTGGAATGACCGAACCGTATTATTTCTTTTTAGTCCTGTAAGCTAGAAGAAGTTTTAGAGATGTCAGTCCGGGATGTCTGGATTGTCAGAGGTCTTTCTTCGTTGATAAAATTTTTTAAAGTCCATCGTTACAATTTATTTCTTATACTGCGGGTTTTAATTTATTTTAATTATATATTAAGCTGAAGTGTACGGTCACCCTATCTATATGCTGTTTTATCAGCGGTATTACTGTTAGTCACATTTATTGTTGTCTGCCGCAAGAGAATAAAGTTGATTGTTTTTAGACGTAGTAATAAAACACCTACTTTCTGTCAGACAAATGTGTAGCTAGCATGCCCTAAAATCTTATGAATTTATTCGTTATCAAAATCATGGGCTATATAGCAAACCCTGTCCATTTATATCATGATCAAAAGTATAATACAGCTATGTAGTAAGTATAACGCACAAAAAAAAGGCTAATCATATTGTGTATGAAAATACTATAGTCTTCAACTAAGACTCATTAGCCAATTCCATTTTAAATATAGTTTGCTAGACTACAACGTAATCATGGTCTGCACATGCCTGGTTTTCTTTTCACCAAGTTTATGAGCCGGTTCCTCTGTCCGATTCCAGTAATAAGGTGTAATTATCCTATGTATGTTATCCGGAATCATAATAGACTACTGTTCAATCATTATTAAACAGTGTAAGCAAGAGTGTCTATTAGGTTATTTAATTAAAGGTGCTAAGGTATTTTTATTTTTTGGATTCCGTGTTATAGTGGGGTGTAGGGGTCTTCTAGTAACAGTTTGATGAGCGGTAATACTGACGGTCACTTTTTTTCTGCTTCAGTAGAGCATATTTATTTTTAACGTAGTAGTAGAACATTGGTATTAAAAAAATGTTTTCTCTTTGACAAATATGGAGCTCACTTGCCATAAAATATGATTAATTTTTATCGTTGTAAAAAGAAAGTGCTATCCAGCAAACCTTGTCTTTTTACATCATGATCGAAAGTATTATACAGCTTTACAGTAAGTATTATACACGAAAACATATTGCTAATCATATTTTGTACGAAAATAACCCTGTATAAGAATAAAATATTTTAGCCTATAACTGCTCAGATAAAATTCGCTAGACTATAGCGCAATCGTGGTTTGCACATACATGGTTTTTTTTGCATTATGTGCAAGAATCGGTTGCTCTGCCTGATTCCTATAGTAGAATGTTATTATCCAATGTAGGTTATTTTGAATCTCAATATACTTCTCTGCTTGCACTTTTAATTAGTAGGTGTAAGTAAGTGGGTGTATGTGGTTATTTGGTTGTAGGTGTTAAGGTTTCATTTAATTTTTATTTCGTATTGAGCTCGAGCGTACGGGGCTCCCGTTATCTGTTTAATGAGTCATATCACTAAAGGAAACTTTAATTGTTATGCCTCTGTCTATTTTCCGAATAAGATGGACGAGCAAAACATAAAATCACGAGAGGCTGTGAGGGAGCGACTTTAGCTACAATAGGTTGTTTTCAGCAATGTTCGACAAAGTTGGAGGGCTGCGATGAAGGGCTTAGTCTGTAATAGGAACAATTTGTCTGTTATTGGCAGAGTTTGGCGATAGAGTGCCTTTTAGGTGACTTCAGCCATTTTCGGCTTTGGTAAAAATGCGGGGGAACAGTAAAGGGGCAAATATATAAGACTCAAAAAAATTTGAAGTCATTGCAGGTAAGATTCGGGGAACGGGTATGGAGGGGATGCAGAGAGGCTGTATGGGGCTCTTAAAAATTTAAAAATATGATTTTCACGTAGAAACACAGAGAAAGCAATAAGATTTTTCCGGGGGGGGGCGGAGAGGGGGGCTGGGGGGTGCAGGGGGCCAAAAATAAATGACTGTTACAAAACATGTAAGAATCAAGCAAATACAATCGTTAATTGTAGGGGAGGGTGGTGCGGGGAGGATGTAGGGGTGAGCAGGAGGGGCTAAAAAGTTGTAATCATTACAACTATTTATGTATAGTAGGATATATAGTGATAAGGATAAAATATTTTGCCTCCTCCTCAGCCCTCTTTAGCCACCCTTTAAATCACAGGTAAATTCGTCATACTTTTACGTCTTTTGTATAATCCTCATTTGTTTGTGTCCTTCCTCGACCCGCCATGCCCCGCCCCCCTCGTCGCCATGTACCCCTCTCAAAAATTTGATCGTTCTCTCCGTGATTTCGTGTGAAAACTATTTTCTCAATTAATCAGTGGTCCTCCCACCCTCCTTAAAAATTTAGAAACTTTTTCAGGTTTGGTCGACCTTCAATTTAAAAACTTATAAATTTCCTACATTAAACCTAGCCCTTTCTAACCAACCCCCTTAAAAACTTAGACATATTTACCCTATGCTTATTTTCATAGACCCCTTAAGATGGCCAAAGTCACCCGAAAGACACTATCTCGCCAAACTCTGCCGAAAACAGACGAATTATTCAGATTACAGACGAACCCTCTCACCAAAGCTCTCTAACATCGTCGAACTTTGCCAAAAACCACCATTTGTCGCCGAAGCCACTCCTATACAGCCCCTTTGCATTTTGTATTTTACCCACGCGACTTATTTGGCACACAGACAAAAGCAGAACAATAGTATGCTACCGTTAGTGATACGAGTGATCAAATAGATAACGGAAGACCTGTACGATCGAGCTTAAAACAAAAGAAAAATATAATACAACTTAAGTATCTATAACCAAATAACCAAATAGTCTTGCCAGCTGATACTGTTTATTAGTAGATCATATATCTACTAATTAGAAGTGTGGACAGAGTACTCTTTTGGGTTTTGGAATACAGTACATGAGCTAATAACACCCTATTACAGAAATGGGGCAAAACGACCGATTTATACATATGGTCTAAAAAAACAGGTGTTAGCAAACCATAATAGTGCTTAAGTCTAGCAAACTGTATTCAAGCAGTTATAGGCTAGGATATCCCAATGAGAGCCATGTTTTTTTCATACAAATTATGATTAGCAAAATTTTTTAGTGTATTATACTCACTGTAGAATTATATCATACTATCAATTATAATGTAAATAGACAAGGTTAGCTGTATAGCACATGCTTTTGACAACATGGAAAAAAAACAGATTCTAGAGCATATGGGCTTCAGATTTGTCACAAAGAAAATGTTTGTTTTAATACAATGCTCTACTACTACGTCTCAAAATAACTAACTTTGTTTTACAGTAGCAGAAAATAAAAAAATGCCAAACAGTAATACACAATATTTATTAATAAATAAATTATCTACTTGATCAAATTTATTCCTAAAAAAGGCAAAAATATGAATATCTAAGTACTTTAACCAAATAACACTCTATACATTCATCTTATAACCAAAGAGATAACAAATAATTAGAGTAGAAACCATTTATTGTTTTTATTAATTAAGTTATTGGAAGAGTAGGGTTTTTATAATTTTTTTCTAAGCCATCATATAATCGTGTGTTAGTAGAAAGTATAGAAGAAAGTGGCGTGAATGTATTAGAAATTTGTCTAAAAAACCCGGGCAGCTATGTATAAAGTTATACTTATTCAACACACAATATGTCAAAATGCGGCTAATTCCGCCCCTAGATACGTCGATGTGGCTGATTCTGCCGTAATGTGTTCGGCGATAATCCCAGCACTTACGCGCGTACTAGGATGAATTGTACAAATAGAAGGTCAAAATCTATTTCTACCTGTTGTAAAAATATATATTTTAAGGACGCTTTAGTGGGATAAGTTTAGAGGTCATAGGTAGTGTATTTGATAAGTCGAAATCCACTAATTCCAAAGATGTCGTTTTTTTCCTACCTAAATCTAAAAAATTAGGAGATATTTACTATCGAAGTTTAAAAATTATTAACAAGCTACTACAAGGCAACCTGAAAATATCGTTTATTTGTAACAGTAATCATGGAGTTACACATTTAACTAGTAACTATATTATAGTAAAAATCCTCAGGTTTCAGATCGTACCTCGCAAAATATAGGTAATCCTGGAAAAATTCGAAAAATCTCGTAAAGTGTTGATCTAGTCGTAGAATTAGCAAGGTCTTGGCAGAAAATTATCTTTTTCTATTGAGACGCACGGCACACACATTTCAATATTTTAAAATAACACTGCAAGTCTTTACGAATGAATCGTAGTTTCATAAGTCCTCGTAATCGTATACTTATATGGATTACTTACAGCTATTATTTATTATTTAAAACTTCATCCATTTGTTCCAACAAAAATCAAATTTATCAATTATACGTGATGTACGTGACAGCAATCAACATTTTTTGACCATACAGCTATCCATGTATATAATGGTCTTCGTCGATTTGTTCTTAGAGCAGTGATATTAACCAACACCAATATTTTTGAGTTGGTATTACTGTTGGTTACAACCCCGTAAATAGCTAATAGCGATGTGTCAAAGATGGTATAACTGTCTTTGGAATTAGGATATACGGTGATTGAGTGTAGTTTCAACAAACATGTCCATATATAATCAATAAAACACTTACTTTACGTTAAATTAGAATGAAAACATCTAGTAGTACTATCTTATCTTAAATCAGGTAGTATAACATGTCAATAAATGTAACGTAACTCAAACACTACGTCATTCACTAATAAATAACTTTTGACAGAATAAGACACAATAAAAATAAAAGTATTCATTCATAGGAAATTGTACACGTAAATAAATTATGAAAAAAGATAGTTATTGTAAAAATAAAGTAAAAAAATTTTGATAAATGTGGCAAAATTCAGTAAAAAAATATTTATTTATTAAAAATTAACGAATTATTTTAATGAACGAGATATGTCTCTAAAAATATTGATTATTATTGAGAAAAGCTGCTACTAATATCTATTTTTTCAATAATTTGAAATACCTAATAAATTAATTGTATGATAGTTTATTAACTTACATTAAAAACTATTTTACCAAATTTATAAAAAAACAGTAAACGGAGATTAAGATTAAAAGTAGGTTACAAACCGCAGTATATAAGAAAGGTATAAGTAGCTAACTAACAGAAGTAGCTCTTGGTTAAGTCGACACGAATCACGGCTCGTATGTACAAGGTCGCGAGGTCAAATCCGGTAAAAAGAGGTTCAGTGAGAGATAAAAAATTCACTATCGTTAGAAAATTTTGAGGGGGTTAAATTCGAGATGATTGATGTTGTTGAGTGGGTCGGTTGGATTGACGTGAAATAATTACGCAGTGAGACCTATTAACTTTTTTTATTATTACTTAATACCGAGGGAAAAGCCAAGGATAGCGCAGTAATTTAGAGGCACTTCTGCTGGTCTCGTGAGTCCCGAATCATCTCCTTCTTCTCAACTCTCTGACACGACTTAAGAGATCCGCTTCTTCTCTCTCTTGATTACACGGGCTAATCTAAGGTGGTAGGGCGCGCACGTATTGGTATTCTATGTATACTGCATGCCATACGTCCAGGGCCGCGTCGACGTCGTCCTCGTTGGCAATTTTCTTGTATGTTGGAGGTAGGTGTTTGAGTAAAGTTTGTGTTCTGTTGTTTACGTTCTACGCTTTTCCTCTTTTAGAAGCAAAGAGGTAGTCTTTTTCTGTTGATCCACGTTTCTCTTAAGAAATAGTTGCGGTGTGTTCTTAGTGTATAAATTATTTTTTGTTCGTACGTGCCCTCCCCTTTTTATAAATATTTGTGCATAATTTCAAAATAATTGTATGTACTTAGGTTACATTATAATTTTCACGCATGGTTTTTTTTCATTAATTTTTTTTTTTTGACTTTGTCCTATGTATGCATAAAAAATACGGTGTAGTTTATTCGACATCTTTTTTTATATTTTTACGCTTTATCTTAAGTCAAAAATAATCATGATTTGGTTAGTAGTAAATCTAAAAAAAAATTGATTAATGTAAGTGAACATTAAAAAATTAAATTTTTTAATAATTGTACATCAGTATATCTGCCTTTTTTTAAATAGTATATGTACTTAAATATACATGGTAAGTGTATGCATTTAGTTATGCAAGCTAAACATATTAAAAGTACTGTCAAGGATGTCGATGGCTAAGACGTAACTGCATTCCATCTATACTACAAGATTATTTCTTGTTAGTATTTTCAAGAAATTATGGGTTTTAATGTTAGTGTGTTAGTTATTTAATTTTTGTTTTGAATGATACTGTTATCAATACTATTATCGGTAATATAGTCATAAATGTCGTTGTAAAGCTAAACTGCTTTGAAAATTTTGATTGCTTGATCATATTTTGCTGTTGTCAAACTGTTAGCTTTTGTTTAATGGCTCTGTACTTCTGAGTTTGATAGCTGGCTT
Organism: Copidosoma aretas; assembly: GCA_030522625.1. Lineage (NCBI taxonomy): Eukaryota > Metazoa > Arthropoda > Insecta > Hymenoptera > Encyrtidae > Copidosoma > Copidosoma aretas. Next base: position 7,398 of record JAPYYV010002605.1, read on the forward strand.
GCTATGCAGACGTTGGTCTCCCCGCATCTGGATGACAATCAGACTTAGCTTTATGTTATTTCCGGTCGTTATTTTGTTGGAGGTTCGACTGTTTTCACACTGACTGTTACCTGTGAACAATCTATAATAGATTGATAGAGGGGCCCTCTATTTAAAAAGGCCCTTCGATATTTTCTGGCAAGGAGAAAGAGAAGGCGCGTAAAGTAGCTACAGTATTCCGCACTGATAATGCTGGTTTTTTAGCAATATGTATGTTGGTTTCTTTAATTATTCGTTTTTCTACGCTAGTTGATTTGGCACTTCCTCTTACATACCGTAATACTTAATTTATTTTAATCCTTTGCTTGCCTATTTATCGTCTTTTCTCTAAATATTTATGCTATCTTAATATTATTGTTACGATTATTCCTATATGCTACCGTGCCATTAATATAGTTTTTTTGAGTGGATGTTAGAGGATGTGTTGATTGCGTGAGAAATTATGTTATATTAAATTTTCTTGATATCTCTCTACAACACTTATCATTATTCGAGGGTGTTTTTTTTGTTTTTTGTTAAAAAAGAAGTGAATAAATTTGTTTAAGTCTGCGTGGATTTTGAAAGATGTTTTATTTTTAGGGAATACGTCAGTTGTATTTTTTTTGCGCGCATTTTTCGTGCCATGACGACTCCGTTTGATCGTAAAGCTAGTATCATTTTCGGCTGTGTGGCGATTTATGGTTGCTGTGGGCCTTTCATGATTGTGCACAGGCGCATCTGTTTAGTACGTTTAAACTGCTTCTATAAGACTTATCAACTATTTTCTTGGAAAGAGTTTTTTTTCTCTTTGTATGCATAGACGTCTGATGTGTGAATTTGGTTTTTTTTACACTTTTTTTTGTTTTTTCTCGTTTACAGTAATAATCGTTTTTTTTGTTCCGAACTTCCAGTTTCTTTTTTGTCGATAACTATTCAATCTAGTTCTAATAAACCAACATCTAATCATACTTTTTCCGGTAATTGTCGGTTTTCTAGATTGAACGATGATGAACCTTTTTTTTTTCCTGTTGATTTTTTGTTGTTGTGTGTAAAGGTAACCTAGGTTACTGGGATTGTTTTCAAAGAAACTATGTAAGGGTCTATAATTAAGTGCCTAATTGATAAAATAATTTGTATGTGCTAATATTGTTAATAACAAATGAAACAATTGTTAATCGAAGTAGTAAATAATTTTTGCTCATCTAAATTTTCGCGTTCTACGCTTCCTCTCAAATTCTCTACTTAGATTAGTGTCAAGTAAGAATTAATGCATACCTTAAATATATTTGTCATTTTTTATAAATTTTTTTTTTTCACTTCAATTGATTTATTTCTTTTTTGTAACAACACTTATTTTTTTATGATAATGATTGAAATTTTTCTTTACGCGTAAGTTAAATGATGTTTCTTCGTTTTTTAATGCCACTATCGTTATTGCAATAATATATATCTTTCGATAGTTTTTTTTTCATTGTGGTACTATCACTATATTTTGATTTTGCATTTTACCACTGTGTTTTTCGACTTTTTTTTCACTGAATGCTCTGAAACTTTGCTATTATTTCATGCAAGAGGTGATCATACAAACTAACAAAATTATTTATGTGTTAACACATATTAACTTATTGATCGTTTAATAATTTGATTGTCCCGCATGTTAAGTGTACAGCCATTATGCTGATTATAAAATTTTCATAAAATTTCTTTTTCTCCTTCTATTTTTGCGATGCACCTGAATAGGAATGAAATTAAATATAAAAATTTCAGGTGTACTCGTATACGTTTTGGTTTTCCAACACTATTTTTACAGATATGTTATTATCTTTTACATATTGTAATTTTTGTACTTTTATTTTATTCACTTATTATTTATTATGTATATAAAATATCAGGAATGCTGAATACTTTTATATTTGTCGCACGTCTGGGGGCCGCGAAGATGAACAATTTTAAGGGATATTTTCAGATCTCTTTTTTTTCATTTATTTTAGAAAATAGATTTTAAGCCATTTATTTTTCATTTGGTTATAGGCGCTTTGAGTATGCAGGTTCTCTTTATTTTATCTACAGCGGTAACTCTAATTACTTTGCCTCTCTGAACATTTATGTTATTGGTTTTATAATCGATTCCCATGATCTTATAGGGTCTCTCATACTGTGCGTCGTATTTGCCTTTCGACGGTTCTTTAAGGAGAAACACGGACTCCCCTTCCATGACAAACTCAGTATTAAGTTTCCTGTCATAATTATATTTTGAACATAATTTAGCTTGTACCTGTTTCATGGCCGCTATAGTGTGCATTTCGTTTGGAGATTTAGCAATTTGATTGAAATACTCGTCATCCGTTGCACCATCTTGTTGACGCTAAAAGCTTGATAGTATGCAAGCTTTTGATGTGAAAAGTAGTTCATTAAGCGTGTATCCTGTACTCTCAGGTTTCAAGGTATTGGATGCAAGCATACACAATGGTAATAACTTATCCCATTTTTGGCTTTATCGAGGTATACCTTTGAATATTCTGCTAAGACATGATGCATGCGCATTGCACCATTTTTTGTGGCTGGTAGGTGCTGCTCCACATTTTGTCAATTTCAAATAATAATTTCTTTATTGTTTTGTTCATGAAATAGGTCCCACGATACGATGGTAATTTCTCTAGTGCGCTAAAATATGCTATGGATTTTTCAGTTAGTGATTTCACTGTTTTATTGGCTGTTGCTCTCTGTACGAAAGAAAGGACAGTATATCTCTTAAGCCAGTCCTCAATTGACAGTATATGAATGTTTTCATGGTCTAAAGGTTTATTCACAGGTCGTAAAATCGATAGATATTTTTTCGAAGGGCCTACTCAGAGTATCTTTGATTAACATTTCTTGTTTTGATTTCACACGAACAAGATTCTTGGTTTGACAAGATTTACTGCCAAGAACAAATTTCCTCATGTCCGGTCACATATTTCTCTAATAGAAATCTTGTCAGATCCAATTGTAAGTTTTGTTCATGCCTCTATTTTTGCCAACTACGGATTCGTGGTATTTTTCAACGACCCTCTATCGCTGATTTGCTGGCGGTATTGTAAGTGTATTTGTGTATAGTACAGCTGCTTCTTTAAGTTCATTAAAAATTTCTTTAATTTGCTTTACTAAATATTGCCATTTATTTATGATTGAAATCGCTAGGTCTCTAACTATTCCTGTATTTATTTATTATTTACCATAACTAGTGTTTTTAGAGACGCTACACATTGTTTGATTTTCGATCTTAGTGCGGTATCGTCAACATGTTTTTTCACGTATATTCGTATTACGTGGACTTTGCTGGCTTTGATAACATTGCGTTTCCAACCTCCTTAGTTTCATTGACTAAAACCAATGAGTTTATATAGCCACAATCATAGTGTGCATCAATGGTCTCAGTATCAGCAACGCTATCTGTTATGGAGCAAAAAGTTTAATTTTCCAAATATCTGAATAGGTTATCCGTAATTTTTTCTACTTTGGTTAGCATCAGTTTACTTCTGTTCCCATTGCGGTAGTTCCTGCGGAAGCCTTGATCTCCATAGTATGTATTTCGCTAGAGCGCTGGAATTTAATATGTCTTTTAAGATGTCACTATCTGCTTCGCTTCCTGATTCTACAAGGGCAATATTTTGGTCGTTGCCTTGCTCTCTTTTGAAGTCTGGCGACTCATTGGGCGGGACTTGCAAGTTGTGTTCCGATAGAGGCTCCAGTGGCGGTAAGAGTTCGGGAGCATGTAAACTGCGTTCGATATGTGTTTTCTCATCAATGTCATTCTTCTGCTATCTTTTTCATCCTTCTTTGCCTCGTCTATTTTCTCATTGTCTGAACTTTGTCTTGATGGTTTTCATCTTGACAGGTGCTTTTCTGGCTCCACCTCTGAGCTTCTGCTGTAGTCAGGCCTCTTTTGTTTATCATGGTTTCACTTTAATAGGGCTTGGTACTGTTGACATTTTAAATATATATGTATCAATTATTCGCCCCAATTACCTATGAAATGCTGATGAATAATCTTGTCCTGAGTCTTTTAAAAATGAATGCATTTATTTTTATTATACTTGAAGGCATATATAAAAGCGTATTCCCCATCGCCAAAGGCGTTACAGCTTCAAAGGATGATTTCTGTTTTCGTAGGTTACTACGTTTATGTATTTATTTTGATTAACGAAGGGTGCTTCTTAGTTTTGTAGTTAAGAGTGTTTAGCCATTAAGAAAGATTGAACAATGGAAAAGACAACTTCGTCGTAAGGGACGTCCGTTAGCAAACATTTTTCTTGTGGCTCTGTGCACTAAAGTCTGCATTTTTAAGTTTCAAAATCTCTCTAATCCAACTCGTTCTACAGTGTGTCTCTTTTTATTTGTTTGTAATTTTCTATTGATTCTGTTTGTGGGGTATAATTATCAGCATTTGGGTCGACTTCGCTACCCAAATCGGTTTTACTATTTGACTGTTTGGTTCTCTAAAGGTGATTGACTATTCTCTGTGTGTGTTTTTTTTATCGATCTGTAGTACTATCAGTTTTTCACGCATTAATTCTAATTTATACCTTTCCCTTAACATCTTGGCGTTTTATATCCAGCCTAACCTTTCTTTGTAAATTATTAATTGATTCATCGGGCAGCGCGTCAATTATTTCGTTCTGACCCGAGCCGTTCTTTAGGCGTTTGTGTGTCTGTACGCCTTGTCATACATTGTGTGCGTCCATTCTCTTGATGTATGTACTCGTGTTTACCGGCTCGCTCAATGCACGTCAATTCGTCTGTAATCGACGCCGTTTGGCTGCGTTTGTACTCGATATCACTGATTGTCTTTCTTCGCTCGGGGTCTCGTCTCTTACTCGCACATATGGTCTTTTCTCTTTGAATTTTGCTTTCTCGTTGATCTCGTTCGGTTCGCTCATTCCCAATCATATGTACTCTAGGGCTTTGCTTTCCTTTGGGTCACTCCCTTTCTCATCTGCTTCTGCCGCTAAGTTTTTCTTTACTAGCAGCCATCCTCAGTGCATATTGTCCCATGTATATATGTTGCCAGATGGTGTGTTGCAGTTTGCTATTAATATTTTCTTCGACTTATTTTCCAGTTCAGGTGTATTAAGAAACTCTGTGGGTTCTCTATGTAGTGTATCTAGCTGGCGTTTACGAGTCTTACGTTGTAACTTTTGTTTTTCGTTTATTTTGATCAACGGCGTACTTGAAAGTCTTACTTCTTTTTGAATATTTTTCTTTTTTCGCATGCATGCAAGTTTTTGATTAATTGGTCCTTGCGATGGAATTTTTATTTTCTGTCGCTTGCCGCAATTGGCTGTATTTCCTCATTCTTTTCTTTTTTATTTGCAGTTAGTGTTGATAGATTACGTGGGCCATCTCTTTTTTTGTTCCATTGACTTTTTTTAGTGTTTTCTTTCTTTGTGATACTCTGTCCGCCCATTCCGACTCCGTGTCCGCGTCCCTGTCGTTCCTTAGCGTATACACGCTTAAACTGTTATTTCTCTGGCGTTTTATCTTCTTTACATTTTTGTCGGACTTGTCCTATCAGAAATTTGTATTTTATTTTTCCTGTCCTTTCTTATTATATTTTTCTCCCGTCTTGTGCTAACCTTGTACATCCACGCCAGTGGAGTGTTCCTATTACCAAATCCCTCTTTTTTTTGTTCCTCTGCGAGTTCGTATAACTCCCTGCGCGATAATTTGGAGTTTTTTCTCCTTCTTTTAGGATCAAATCGTGCGACAATGCGTCAGGTGCTCTATTAATTTTTCCGGATCTATAGACAACGTTGAATTCGGAGCCACGCAGTTCTGGTCTAAGGTATATTATGCAGTGGCCCTCCGCTTTTATACCTTGAGTTTCTACCACCGTAATTTTCATCACTATCATTTTAATTATACCTATTATTGTTGTATCGATTATCTTGCTGCTCGCAGCTTTACTCGTTTCACTCGTTCCTATTGTAACCGTAGCGGGTGCTTTAATTCATTTTTTTGTAGTCATCGTCAGGGTTGTTTCAGTTTTGCGGGTATGGATTATAGCCTTTATTATTATTATTTTGCACATCGTTAAAACTACCGACTCTTCGTTACCTGTATTGTTTTTGCATTTCATTACGATTTATTTTACCTTTTTCTGCCTCTCTTACGAACGTGCGACATTCGTTTGTGTAATGAATTCTGTGTTTACAATATGCGCAATTTTTGTCCTGCTCTTTTTTTTATCTTGTATCGGTTGAGAATTTAGTGAGCAACCAAATACACCTAAGTAATAAGTTAAATGGCTAGAAGGGTAAATATAAGGAGTGCATCACCTGGACCCTCCCATCAAAGTGTACGCATGAATACGTATAATAGATTATTTGGGAACGTTGCATTTTTTTTACATGTATGCCCAATACTATCATAAAGATTTTGTTATGAGTTATAGATAAGACCGTATAAAAATTACTACCCAATTTAAATTTTTTGATACTTTGTACAGGTTTTTGTATTCGAACGATATAATCGAACACAGTGTACTTAATACATCTTTTTTCTTGTGCAAAATGTATTTTTAAGTTCTTCGAAGGGTAAAGTTTGTCTTAGCTTAATCGATAGGATATCAGATTTGGAATCCTACAGAGCGAGTTCAAAATCCTAATATAGAATTTATTTCTTATAATTTATATAAATTAATGATAAATAACTGGCAGTTTTTGATTAGTTTACCCTTATTTGTGTTGCAAGAAAGATGGTTTTTTTCGATTTCTTTCTTTACTTAAAAAATAATTGACTGTCTTTTGTAGATTTTTCTATTGAATATTGTAATTATTTTTATATTGGTAAGCTAATAAGGAAAATTTTCGAACCTGTCAGCTGTAGGCTGCGTCTCTATACTCTAGCGTTAGATAAACGTAAGATGAAAACATTGTTATATTCATAATGAGTTATAATTATTTTTGTTGGTTCATTTAATTTAATTAAGACAAACAACAATTTATTACGTATTTTATTACATGATAATAAATATATTGAAACTTTATTATTCTTATTTTAAAGAATAAATTATTGTACTTTAAGATTTACATACAGCTCAAAAATAACTGTAAATGATAGCTATTAATTTATTCTAAAAGATTTTGATGTCATCGCAACTTTTATCGGATAAAAGAATTTCAAAATGGGAAGAACACTAGCTTCAAGTACGCTTGTTAAGCCTGATAATTGTTTCCTGACTTCTCTGAGAATCAAACGAAAAGATTCAAATATTTTTGCAACTTTATTACACAATCAAAGATTAAAAATTTTACAAGGCGGAAAGAACTTGCGTGTTACTTTGAAGGTCTACTGTCTTCAAGTTCAAGAAAAACTTTAAAAATTTTTTTTCTTTAGATTTATGACAATACCTAATAAATTTAAATAAAAAAGCCTAAAAATCACATGCATCTAGCGCGTTTATTTAGTGCAGCATTTCTACGTGTCTAAACATTTAACAAAAAGGGACGATACCTTATAAACGGCTATACCATATCAAACTATAGTAACTTTTAAAGCCGCAAGGATCTCGTGGATCAGGCTTATTAGTATTACTTAATTTAGTCACGTTTGTCATACAAAATATTAGTGAACAGTAGAATTCTATTTCATTCTAATGTCCATACTGTAAATTTGAAATTCGTTGAGACATGACTAGCACACGTGTCACTTTCGTTTACTCATCAGCTTTTTTTGTCATTCAGGATATTACAGTTAAAAAAAAGACATTATTTTATAGACAACTGAACGATATAAAAAAATATAAACTTAAAAAGGTACTTCTATAACGTGTACCAGGCACGTTTATTTAGCACTATTTTTTTACGTTAAGTATCTTAACATAATAAACTGAATGGATTTCAGCATGATTTCTTCTTTTTGGAATGTACAAGTACTTTGGTATCAACATAATTACCATTTCTGGGCTCTTAAAAATCCCTGACTCACACGCACGACGGCTTTTCAGTACCGCTGGAGCATAAAAGTTCGGGCAGGAGCCACTAACAATTTGGTCATAAATAGTCTTATATCATCTATGTTCTTCTATTATCTGTTTGGTGGGGCTACGCTCCAAAATACTACCACAATTTTTTCCAATTTCTCCTAATTCTCTTTTAAAACCTGCTAATCTTCTTTTATGCTCTATGTGGCTTCATTGCTTTCAGTCCTGGATAAGACAAAGACAGAGTACGAAGAAAGCATTGAGTAAAAACATAATTACTTATTGGAGAAGATCAGAGAGCAAATGAGAGAATTAGGAGAAGTTAAGAGAAGTAACGAGCAGAGAAAGCTCACGAGGAAGTAAAGTCCAGCAGTAGGGGTAAGAATAAATTTACCTTGTCAACACCGCCTTGAGCTCTGTTATGGCTCTACTCTCTTCCTGCTTCGAGCTCCTTTAATTTCTCTCCAGTTCTCTCTTACATTATCCCTGATTATTCTAAGCTTAACCCACTTCTCACACTTTAGATTTTACAAACGATCTATTAGTATTGTATGTGCCGATAGGGGAGTTGGCTGCTCGTTTTGTTCGTACTTAGTGTTTTGTCTTTCAATTCCGGTCACGATGAATTTGATTCTTTTTTCTTTTTTTTACACGTTTATTACGAAATAATATCATGTAGGAGTATTCTGTTGCGTTTACAGAATTTACGGACTTTATTAAAGAAAGCATATATTTTTAACAAGATGTAAATATGCACACTTTATTTATTTTTTAACATTTACAAAAGAAAAAGGTTTTTATCACTTAAAAATAAAACTCTACAGTAAATATTTTTTGAAAGTCATTTTAGGCATGATTTGTAATATATAACTTTCCGAATGTATAACTCTATGAAGAAGCAATTACATTTTTCGAAAAATCCATCTCGCTCTCTCTCACTTTTGGAACATTTGGAATTCAGACTATTAGCTGAACATGGTTCGCGAGATCGATCGATCTATAACTTGGTAATCGCTTATGCTAATGCATGCTGCTTTAAGAATGCGTTCCGAATTGCTATCCCTCGCTACTGAAACACGCTGTAAGATAAGTTGAGATCATCTATTGACTGGACTCCTTTCAAATTTCATGTTCATAAATATTTACTAAAATCTGTATACAACGACCATTGATCATTATTGCTTATTAAGTATGTTACTGTAGCTACCTAAATATCACACTACATCACTATTTTTATAGTTTTCTATCTACATTGTAGTAAGCATTATTATTTTGTTTTTTTTTCTACTTCTATTATATTTTTTTCGCTCCGCTGAATTTTTGATATTTTTGGTTCATAAACATCTATTTGTAAGGCTGCTGCTTGTCAAAGCTTAGTTATTCATTCAGTATTATTGTACAAGCTATGGCGTTGTAAGGCCCAGAGTCTCTTGTTGATATCACAAAATTTTATTATATTTCGTCCCCTGCATGTGTGTGTGTGTGCGTGTGAGTGTGTGCGTGTGAGTATATGTGTGCGTGTCTGTGTGTGTAATCAGACGTATCTCAGAAACCCACGGTTGATTTCAATAATATTGGGCTTGAAACTTTTTTTTTCTAATCTTTATGGGAGCTCCGAAAAAAAATTAATGTTTTGTACCTTATTAAGATTTTTATAACAATATTTATGTTCAAAAAATATTTTTTCTATTATTTTAAGGGTAAAAAGATTACGTTCGAATTTTGAAATATTAACATCTGATAAAGCTTTTAAATAGCTCTATTTTCCATTTTGTAATATTAACAAATATTTTGTATGACAAACGTACATAAATTGACCAACACCAACAGGCCTAACGCACGTAATGCACCTTCTAATATTTTCATAATTTGGTACTGTCGAGTAAATACTAAATAATGTTTTATTTTAATGTTCAAATCCTGCACGTAGAAAAGTAGTGCTAAAGATACGTGCCTGACTGGCGTGATAGTCACGCATTCCCGAATTTCAAAATTGTAATATGTAATAAAATAATGAAAGTATACAAATTCTTTTAACTATTTGCTATGATAAACTTAAAACAGTAAAGTGAACTAGACATGCCTTATGCGCGTAATCCTTGCATTTTCTTCAGCTTGCATAATTTGGTCAATTCAAGTAGTCTATTGAATAATATTATTTTATTTTACAGTTAAGATCTTGAACGTAAAAGATAGTGCTGAATAAATGCACCTAACTCGCATGATAGTCGCACCTTCTCAGATCATATTATTAGATATTGTTATGTAATTGTTCAAAAAATGTTTTTTTTTTAACTAAAAAATCCTTATTGTAAAAATATTGTGCTGGATAAACGCGCCTGACGCACGTAATAGTCGCACATTCATGAATTGACAAATTGTAATGTGTAGATATATTCATTAAAGTATACTTATTCTTAATAAGTAATATAAAACTTTAATGAGTAGAGAAATACCAAGACGCCTTACGCACGTGATCTTCGCGACTTTTTAGGGTTATATCATTTTGTTATGAAAAGTAGTATATCAAATAATGTTTTTTATTCATCTGTAAGATCCTTAACGTTAGAAATTATTGCTGAATATACGCGCCTAGTGTGGGTGATGGTCGTGCCTACTTAAGTTTATATTGTTTGATATTGTTGGGTCCACCATCAAATATTATTTTTATTTTAACTGTATGATCATTTATGTAAAAAAATTGTGCTGAATTAACGGGCCTGACGCGCGTGATAGTCGTGCATTTACGAATTTCCAAATCATAACATGTACATGAAATGATTGCATCATACAAGTCCATTTAAATATTTTGTATGATAAACGTTAGTAAGTAGAGTAGAACCAACATGCCATACACACGTGATCCTCGCACTCCCTCTAGTTTGTATAATTTGGTATTGTAAAGAATATTATTAAATGATGTTATATTATTTAAATGTTAAGATCCAAAACGTGAAAAAAGTGCTTAATTAACGCGCCAAATACGCGTGATGGTCACACCTTTTTAAGTTTGGATTATTTGATATTTTTAAGTATTCTATCAAATAATGCTCTTTTTTTTCACATTTAGATCCTTGTTACAAACAAAGAGTCATTCACAAATTTTTAAATTGTGATAGGTATACGAGATATGGAATGATAAAAGTATACAAATTCCCTAAATATCTTGTATGGTAAATGTTAATAAGTTCAATAAACTTTTCACGCCTTAAGTGCGTGATCGTTGCCCCTTCCCAAATGTTTATTGTTTAGTATAGTCAAGTTGTCTATGACATAATTTTATTTTGTATTAATGTTAAGATCCTAATTGTAAAGAAAAACTGCTCAGTGAACGTTCCTGATGTGCGTTATAGTCGCGATTTTTAAGTTTATATGTTTTCATCTTATCAACTAGTCTATCAAATAATGTCTTTTTTTCTACTGTATGATTCTAAATGAAAAAAATACACATGAGTAAATGGACCTGACGAGTGTACTAGTCACGCCTTAATGAATTTCAAATTTATATTATGGAGATTAAATTCAAACAATATTGTTATGTTTATAAATATTTTCTATCACAAACGTTAATAAATTGAATAATAGTAATAGGCCTGGCAGACGTGATCCTTGCGCATTCAAAAGTTACTATAATTTCATATGGTATAGCCGTTTATAAGATTTCGTCACTTTTTGTTTGATGTTCAGACACTAGAAAAGCCAAGCTGAATAAACGTGCTAGACACATATGATTTGTGCGGTTTTTAAAGTAGTTTAAATAAGTATTTTCATAGATGTAAAAAAAAATATGAAAGTTTTTCTTGAGCTTTAAGGCACTACACCATAAAAAGTAGCTTACAAGTTCTTCTTGCATTGTCAAATTTTAATCTTCGGTTATTGAATAAAGTCGCAAAAACATCTAAATCTTTTCGTTTGATTCTCACATAAGTGAAAGAGCAAAAATTACGCTGCACAAGCGCGCCTGACGCTAGTGGTCTTCCGATTTATAATTTTCTTTATCTGATATTAAAACGATGTTGCGATAGTATTAATATTTTTTAGAATAAATTTGTAGTTATCATGTTCGGTTTAGTTTTATTCTGTGATCATTTACTTAAACATTAACATCATCTTTTATTTAAAAAAGAAATATGGACTTCCATATCAAATTAATAACTCTTGCAAATTCATATCAAACCCACTGTTAGTTATAAAATAGTAAATAGGTTTTTTGTCCCATTATATTGTAAAACGTAATCAAATTGATTATTTTTGAAAATTAGTAGTAAAACTAGTGAATAAGGCCCTTCATTACTCAAGTCAAAAATTAATAAACTACTTTAGCTTCTTTTATTTTTCTGTATTATTAAACAATTAATTTAATAATTTTATTTAAATCATCAACTTACAAGTATTATTAAGAATAAGATGCTGGGCTTATACGGATAAAGTCATTTACCAAATTTATAATTCATACAGCTGATGAGAATATCTACTGCTAGTGATAGCTCCCCATTTTTTTGTTAGAATTTAAATTTAGGATGGTTCTTTAATCTTAAATTGCTTGACTTGATATTAAGCACCATATAGTTGGATATAAAATTTTTTTAACTTTTTTGAAGTTGAAATAAGTCTTTTCCGTTGATTTCTATTGCATTTTCTCCATTGTTTTCCATTCAGCGGTTATGCTAATATAAAAAAAAATGGATGATCGTCACAATACTCAAGTAGATGTGTACAATAAAACAATAAATTCGTTCTCCGATTCAAAAAAAATCGTTCAGACAATAATGACTTAATTTTGTAGTTGAGTAGTCAGTAATACAAGTCAATGTTTCTTGATTTCTTCTAATGCGCAACGTTTCGGTGGCTGTTTGCCACCTTCATCAGGCACCTGAAATAATTTATTGAAACATAAGATATACACAGCAAAGTTTACAAAAAGGTC
>JAPYYV010002606.1:0-20301 GCA_030522625.1 Copidosoma aretas
ATATCTGATTTACTTTGTATATAATTAAACTCGCTTTTCCTCGGGTTACCGGGTTAAAATGCTTTTATATCAAGTTATGTTGTTATTTAATCAATAATGGATTCAATCATATAATTATACTTGCTGTTTTCAGGTTTACTAGGTTAAAAATGTTAAGGGTTAGGTTATATTGTTATATTTTTATTAATTCATTTACTTAGTATTTTATAGCCTCGTTTTTATGTCGCTCACAGGGTTTATAATTTTGGGATGTTTGTTAAACTGTTATTTTTTTATTTATTTATTTTATTAAGTTATATTGTTATTCAATTACTGTTCAATTTAATCACTATAATACTAAACTCGCTGTCTTTCATGTTACTGGATTAAAAAGGTAGGGATTTAGGGTATGTTGCTAATTAATCAATAACTCATTTTATCATAATTTTATTAAACTCGCTGTCCCCGGGGTTACTGAGTAAAAAATTTTGAGGGTAAGGAATTTCTGTTATTTTAATAATAATTTTTTCACTTTGTACATTATAACCTTGTTTTTCCTCGGTTTTCTGGGTTAAAAAGCTTAGTATTTAAGATATGTTGTTATTATATTATTTATTTATTTAATAATTATTATATTAGACTAGCTATCGCCCAGATACTGGGTTAAAATGCTTGGGATTCAGGATATGTTGTTATTTAATAAATAATTTATTCAATTATAATATTAAATCAGCTATACCTCAGGGTAACTAAATAAAAAATCTCGAGAGTAACGTAATTTTGATATTTTTTGATAATTTATTTACTTTGTACATCATAACGTCGTTTTTCTTCGTCTTACTGGGTTAAGAAGCTAAGAATTTAGGTTATGTTGTTCAGTATCAATTAATTTATTTTATTATGATATTATTTAACTCGCTGTCCCTCATATAACGGGTTCAAAAGCTTGGAATTCAGGATATATCGTTATTTTTTCAATAATTTATTCAATCATATTATTAAAATTGCTGTCCCCCGGGTAAATGGGTTAAAAATCTTGGGATTTAGGTTATGTTGTTACGTAGTTCTTAATTTAATTAATCATCATATTATGAATATCGCTGTCTCCTGGATAACTAGGTTAAAAGCATGGGACTTAGGTTATGTTGTTATCTCATTAATTGTTATAATATGAGACCCGCTGTCTCTCGGGTTACTAAATTATAAATCTTGAGATCCTGGTTATGTTGGTATTTATTTGATAATTTATTTTATTCTGATATTAGGAACTCGCTGTCCCCCGGCTTACTGGGTTAAAAAGCTTAAAATGTAGGTTACGTTGTTATTTATTTAATAATAATTCAATTAATCAATATATTAGTAGACGTGGAGTCATCTGGGTTACTGGGACACAAAGCTTAGGATTCAGGTTATGTTGTTATGTAATTATTAATTTAATAAATTAATATATTACTAATCTCGTCGTCCCTTGGGTGACTGGGTTATAAAGCGCGGACTTAGGTAATGTTGTTGTTAAATTAATAAGTTATTTATTCATTATAATACTCGCTGTCCTCGTGGATACTGGGTTAAAAAGCTTGGGATTTAGGTTATGTTGGTATTTAATTAATCATTTATTTCATTATAGTATTATTATACTCGCCGTCCCCTGGGTTACTTGGTAAAAATTCTTGAGATTTCAGTAATTTTGAAATTTTTACAATATCTTATTTACGTTGTATATTATTATACTCGCTTTTCCTTGGGTTACCGGGTTAAAATGCATTAATTTTAGGCTATGTTGTTATTTAAATAATAATGAATTCAATTATATAATTGAACCTGCTGTTCTTAGGGTTACTAGGTAAAAAATGTTAAGGGTTAGGTCATATAGTTATTTTTATCATAATTTATTCACTTTGTATATCATATTCTCGTTTTTCCTCGGCTTACAGTGTTCAAAATCTTGAAATTTTGGTTATAATGCTATTGAATTATTTATTTATTTCATTATGATATTTTCAAACCCTCTTTCTCCCAGATTACTGGGCCCAAAAGCTAAAAATTGAGGTTATGTTGTTAGGTCATTATTCATTCATTTTATTATAATATCATCATACTCGCTGTCCCTTAGGGGACGGAATTAAAAACCTTGGGGCTTAGGTTGTGTTTTTTGTTACATAATTTTTTTTTTATCATAGTATTATTAAACTTGCTGTCTCCCGGGTTACTGGGTTAGAATGCTTGGGATTTAGGTCATATTATTATTTAATTAATAATTTATTTCATTATAATATTATTACACGTGCTATCTACCGGGATACTGAGTTCAAACGCATGGAATTTAGGATATCTTGGTATCAATCAATAATTTAATTCATTATAATATTATTAAACTTGCTGCCCATCTGTTTGCTGGTTTAAAAAGCTTAGTATTAAAGTTATGGTGCTATCTAATTATTTTTATTATTCAATCATTATGATATTAAACTTGCTGTCCTCTGGGTTACCGGGTTGAAAAGCTTGGAATTCAGGATATGTTAATATTTAATCGATGATCTATTTCATCATTATATTATTAAACTTACTGTCCCCCGAGTCACTGGTTTAAAAAGCTTAGGATTTAAGTTATGTAGTTATTTAATTCATAATTTATTTATAAAATGCATCAAATCAAAAAGTCAAATTGTAGTGTATTTATTTTATTAGCCAATGCCGATATTTCACTGCTCATAGCAGCCTCTTTAGGAAAATTTATAGTGTTGGGAGGTGCCTCAAGCACTTCGAAAGAAAAAAAAAAAGCATCCCTTTGTAATTAATACATCGCCGATCTACGCTGCTCCTTTATTTACAAGAAAACAATACATAAGAAATTATCTCAAAAATAATTGAACAAACTCATGTTGTGTTAAAGTGTTACTTATAGAGCAATTCTAGTCAGCTATCAAAATAATTTATTTCATTATTATATTATTACACTTGCTGTCCCCCAGATAACGGGTTAAAAAGCTTGGGATTTAGGATATGTTGATATTTAATTAATAATTTTTTCAATCATAATATCAAACGGGCTATCCTTAGGGTTACTGGGTAAAAAATCTTTAGAGTAAGGTGATTTTTTTATTTTCATAATTTATTTACTTTGTATATAATAACCTTGTTTTTTCTCGGCCTACTGAGTTAAAAAGCTTAGAATTTAGGTTATGTTGTTAGGTAATTATTAATTTATTTCAATCTGATATTATTATTATCGCTGTCCTCCGAGGTACTGGGTTTAATATCTTGAGATTTAGGTTATGTTGTTATGTAGTTCTTAATTTAATGAATCATCATATTATGAATATCGCTGTCTCCCATGTAACCGGGTTATAAAGTTTGGGACTTAGGTACTGTTGTTATTAAATTAATAATTTATTTATTCATTATAATATTAGACTCTGTCTTCTTGGATACTGGGTTTAAAAGCTTGGGATTTAGGTTATGTTGGTATTTAATTAATCATTTATTTCATCATGATATTATTAAACTTGCTGTCCCATCGGGTTACTGAGTAAAAATTCTTGAGATTTCAGTTATGTTGTAATTTTTATAATTTTTTTTTTTACTTTTTATATTATTAAACTCGCTGGTCCTCGGGTTACCGGGTTAAAAAGCTTTAAATTCAGGTGATGTTGTTATTAAATCAATAATTTATTCAATCATATTATTAAACTTGCTGTCCTCAGGGTTACTAGGTAAAAAATGTTAAGGGTTAGGATATATTGTTATTTTTATAATAATTAATTCACTTTGTATATTTTAACCTCGTTTTTCCTTGGGTTACTGGGTTGAAATGCTTGGGATTCAGGTTATGTTGTTATTTAATTAATAATTTATTTAATCATTATGAAATTAAACTCGCTGTCTCCCGGGTTACTGAGTTAAAGAGCTTGGGATATGGGTTATATCGTTATTCAATCATTAGTTTATTCACATAATATATTATTGAGTCGATGTCCCACGGGTAACTGGGTTAAAAAGCTTGAGATTAATGTTATTGTGTTATTTAATTAATTATTTTTTAAAATAATTTTAAGATAATTCGCTGTCCCCCGGATTGCTGGGTTAAAAAGCTTGGGATTTAAGTTATCTTGTTATTCAATCAATTATTTATTCAATTTTTATACTATTCACTTGCTGTCTTTTCGGTTACTGGGTTCAAAAGCTTGGGATTTAGTTTATGTTGTTATGCAATCAATAATGTATTTGATCTTTATATCATTAAACTTACTGTTTTCCGGGTTTTGGGTTAAAAATCTTAGGATTTAGGTTACTGGGTTGTTTCGGATTTGCTCACATAGCTTATTTTAATTTTCCGCAAGCTTGCCCGACACATTTAAGAGCCTTGCCGCGCATGCGCTTTTACCCCTGCCAACTGCCGTCTGCACTGGAATGGGCGGCATGGCAGGGAGCAAATACCGAGATATAGTACATATATGTATTGGTGTGTGTGTTTACACATGTATATGTTTACTTTTTTCCTGAACTACTGCAATCTGCTTGTCCGTCAGATGGCGCCAGGGAGGCAAGCCCCCAGTTCACATTGGTGTATACCTATAGATATGGATTTCTCGAGCTCTCTGATTGACTGGAGTCTTGTCTCTCTGGCACCCTCTAATCGGTCAATGGTCGTTATATGCCATCCCCATACTGCTGCATGGTGGAAATCGTGACGTGGGAGTAATAAGAGCTTGACTGGGCCTCTATTACAGCTAAGACACCGTCAGACAAATAATGGGAGTGTTTAATTTTTATCGGTCAGTCGCTTGCTTTCATGTCTTAGATTTTTCTGTATGTAGTAATCGCTTAACGAGCAATTAGCAATATACAATTAGCAATATACTTATATGAGGGAGTTTTGAACCTTGATACGGTTAGTCAGAAGGCAAATACCTTACTCACTTGGCCAGAGCAGATTAGATAGTGGCTGTGTAACTCCCATAGAGATATTATAGATCGAGGAGAGAGGTGAGCCACGATCCAGGGACGTCGGTAGACAGAGAAAAAGACAATAGCAGTTTACATGCATCTCTCACGCACCTCTTTGCTGATCTGTTGACTTAAAGTGAGCATGGTAAGAGAGAAGGGAGATCAAGGAGAGCAAATCGGCAAATAGGTGCGAGAGAGATGCATGTCAACCTACATCCTTAATCTCTGTCTATCGACGTTACTATTTTACTTACAGTCAACCATAAAGATATAAGAATAGAGCAGACAAGCGGCTGTGTTATGCGATAGCAAAATTAAGTGTAATGGGTCATCTATCTTTCTGTCTTCTTATATCTTTACGCCGTCAACCTAATACCTTTCCTCCTCTATCCATGATATCTCTATGATAATTTCAGTCTATACAAATTTAAATTGCCATGTATTCCTTTTGGTACTAAATGATTGAATCTATTCTTATTTTTACTTGTACATTTATAGTGCATAATTTATTTTTATTTCTAATATTAAAAAAGTTTTTTTAATAAAATACAATTCATACGGTTTAACTATTTTTTTATTAGGTATTAACCTAATTGTCCCAGATTATTGAGTGTTTTATTTATCTTTATGCAGTTTATACATAATATCTATTTATACGTATTTTATCATAGATGTTTTTCAATTTAACTCTATTAACTTGATATTGTGTAATATAAATTATAATGACCGTAAAGCATGCAAAAGTCTACCAAAAAGCAAAAGGAACACCGTTGCGACCGGGGTCCATAGACCCTTCAAGCTTTTTTTTTTTTTTTTTAATTTCATCAACTTTAGAAATCGTATTTTTTTGAAATTTTTTTTTTTTGGTACGAAATGTTGTTTTAGAATATTTTGTGGTAGAAAATCATGGGGATCACGGAATTTTCTGGAAAAAAACATTTTTGAAGGAAGATAAAAAAAATTGATAAACCCTGTTGCACGACTCCCATGTAACATGATAAAAAAAATTGGGTCAGTACAAGTGTGTGTATTTTCACCAAAACCCGATATAGTAACTAGTATTATACCTATAAACAAATCAGGATAATTTTATAACAGCATTACAGGTTTATACAACCTTAAAGCAGTATTCTCAAAAAAAAATATTTTCCCAGGATAACTGTGTGACCTATAATGTTTTATAATTTTTTTTAATGCGTGCATAAAATCAGCATAATATTTTATCATGTTTTATGAGTTCATTTATAGCACTGAATGATTCATCAGGAAGCAATGGATTATTACGATATAGAATATTGTATGGTGACAAACCATGTTTATTATTTTCCACGCATGTGAATACTAAAATATATTACCTGTAAATATATGATCAGCGAATTATTACACGTAACCGAAAACTCAAAATATTTTGGAAAATGAGGTAAGATATCTGACTGGAACTCAAATCTTTTTCAAAATTAGATCAATTCGCTTTTTTGAAAAATCAAACCGATTTTTAGTCAAATGTGTTACGTGAGATTACGTTTGGTGTGGTGATCGTGAAATAAGTGCACAGCGAGTGAGGTTTAATGGTTCTTTATTTAAACAGAGGCCGAGGTAAGAGCCAAGTGTGAGTCGCGAACCGGAGCGGATACGTCTGCTTCTCTCGAGCGTCGGGTCAAGTCTCCCTTCCATCTCCTGTCTTACTCTCCCTTTGCCTACCATGTACTGCCCCGTCCGAGAGGGCTCTTGGCTAGGTAAGGGTGGACGGACGTATAGCTATATGCTATCGTACGTCACACGTCCTAGGCTGCGACGACGTCCTCCTAGACGGCGATTTCCATTTATGTTGAGGGTAGGTGTTCGAGTTATGTTTGGGTTCTGTTGTTTGTGTTCTACGCGTTTTCCCATTAAGGAGCAAAGAGGTAGTCTTTTTCTGCTGATCCTCGTTTCTCCCAAGGGTTATATCCATGCTGCATGCTGTCTGTATCGTGTATACATTTTTTTGTATGTATAGCGCTCTTCCTTCTTTTATAATATTTATAACAATAAGCTTATGCGTTATGGTTGTATTATAATTTTTATATAGGGTCTTTTCCCTTTATTTCAGTAGACAAATTTTCTTATATTCATACGCTCATTCTTTAAGTGTACTATCATAATGCGTAGTATACATCAAATAATAATTAATTAGTATAAGTAACATTGTAGCATATGAACCTAGCTTAATTAAGAGCTTGAAGAAGAGTTTTTCAAACTCATTGCTAGCATTTTTCTTTTTCAAACATTTAAATCAGCGTATGACTTCAACCACTGGCTTTGATTGAATTCCAATGCTCTATGAATTTTCCTTAAGATCAAATCATACTTCAAAGCTTGTTTCAAAGCTTTGTAATGAATATCGTAACCGTCGCGTCGTCGTTGTACAATGTAGTCATTAACTCTTTCTGCTTTGTACCAGGCAGACTCATACGTATGTTTAAAACATGTAAGTTAATCTTCATGCTCATTATGTAAGCTCCAAGGGTACTCCAAGTCGACTTCCAATATATAGCCGTAAAAGTGATCATCCGGAATATTGAAAAAATTGGCTGTGTCGAGATCACTTACCCATTCAAAGCTACCATATGGTAATGTCTGCGTCATTGCCCATCCGTAGATTTAATAATGCCACCCTTGATGCACCTCTCGATGAACAACAGCATATCTATTTCAGTAAGAAGCTCCAGTAGTGTATTTTAACATAGCGTCTCATGTTAAACCAGGCGTTGTATAGTAGTGTGCAGGATAAAGTCGGTAGTCGTTTATACATATTGTGCGGAAATTTTCAAAAACATTTGCAAGCAACAACACATCAGTCTTTAAGTAAAAATCTGAGTACTCAATGCTAATGTTAAATGTATTTACACATTCACAGCGTGATTATATCCATCATCAGAGGTGTCACTGTCAATAAGTTTAATGTAAAAGTCTTATTTTCTAGTCAACTAGACAGCCTCAAGCTTCTCCAAGAAACTAACGTAATCATATGGAAAGACACCTTTTCTTAATAATAATTTTATGAGTTCTTAACTATAACCGTCCCGCAAAAATTCGTTTGAAGTTATATCGTATTGACCCAGATGAGATGCTAAATTCTCTAACGATGATGCCATAAATCTGAAGGAATCGATGAATCTAACGTGAATGTCAGTATCATCGATATGCTTTATGTATTTTTCTTTATTTTCTGAATAATCGTGACACGTCCTTTAAAGTCTGCAGTTGTAGCTATTTCCTTTAATATTAAGTAAGAGTCATATCCAGTTAGATTGTGAAATATAACAGTTAGGCATCTTGGATTTTTATAGTTAATTTGACATCCTTTATGAGCGGCTCCTCTCAACTTCCCACGAAAATGACAATGATCTCTAACTTTTTTTCTCCCTTCTTGAAAACTTTTCTACGAATATGGCATAATTTAGCCAGCACACAGTTTAAGGTTTGTTTATTGGAAAGATTCATTGGCTTTGGATCCTTATACATCTGTTCTAATTCAACTGCAAGAACTTTTAGTTTATCTAGAAACCATTCTGCAGGAGTTTTAGTATTGGCAATATCTTCATCAATTTTTCTATAGCTAGAGTATATCGAGCGTGTATCATCAGAACTACACTTGATGTAATATATAATACTGTAAGCTTGATGTTTTTAAAATTTTCGCTTATCATCTTCCACAGGTTTCAAAAGACATTAAAAATCAGCGTATATCATTAAAGGCACTTTTTTTTTAAGATAAAGATTAACAAATTGTAACGCACTTTTATCTTTAGTAGAAAGTTTCACTTTAAACTTATTAATAATAGAACAATCGATTTTATCTGTTGCAAGTTTATGCTCAATGCTGAAAAAGTTTTAGCATCCATTACAAATAAAACATTTACAATCATGATTACTTAACTGACTATAGGACATACCACAGTTCGCATGATCATCATACACGTCTTTCAAATAAAGCACATCTTGTCGAAATAGAGCCTAAAGATTAACGTTATCTCTGACGACGTGTTTTTGTACTTATGCGTATGATTGGCAGAGATGGAAGCAGTCCTTATTTTTATGTCCTCCCATGCAGTAGAAAGCTCTTACCATAATCTATTATTAACTTGCAATGTCATCGAAAATCATGATGGAATTGTGTAGAGCATCATCTGGAGATACTAGTGCTTCATATTCACTGAAAGGAAAGTACTCCACACCATCTATAGGTTCCAATAGCTCTTTTAAAAAGTTATATTTTATTTGGTTGAGTGACCTTGAATATATATAAATGTTTTCAAACCTTAATCCATTGGCATGTATAATTGACCCTAATAAACTGTTCGTCTTACTGCAATTAGACGAACTGCAGAAAACAGCACGAATACTGTTAGGCAGTAATTCACCATGTCGATGAGAGCATTTTTCCTGTTTTACAACATCATCAAAGTTTGGTACTTGCGATTTCATGGATTGCTCTTTGAACTTCATGTCTGCACTGTACTACGGCCCGATTACGACTGACGTACATATTACGAGTACAGTGCTTTTGTACCCTCATGTCTGCACATGCGCATTGTCCGGTGGCATACAACTGACTCGTAGACTATAAATATAATGAATCCATTCTCTAGTGCTCAGTCGTGACCCAACCACCAAAGAGTGCTTATACATCATATGAGAGTACGTGGTCTTCTGAATAGAAATTTAAATAATTTATTTGTATAACTTCACTTACCAGGCTATCAGTACTGTGGTCTAGGTACTACACTTACAATATGTCTCGCTAGAGGTGGTTTTGGTATACATCCATTGGAAGCAGCGTGCATGAAGCACGATTTAGCTTATTCCTAGAATCGAGAAAACGTTGAGGCTAGAAACTCAGCTGATAGAGTTTTAGCTAGGAGATCTTAGCAAAGAGTCAAAGCCGGAGATTCAAGCATAGGTAAGAAGTCGATTGCTCTAGCGATAACAGGCGCTATGAAACTCAAAAGCAAATTAGGTATGGTTTTGAAAGCTAAAAGGAAAGGTTTAAAGAGAAAGAAGAAACCATACACTAACCTTAATACAGATATTAAAGCTCCTTTACAAGAAATAAATTCAAAGAGCAGAGATGCACGAAAAGTTATTGGTTCTGTTTTGAAGGGTGCGCGTAGTGTAGTAAAAAGAGTAGGTGAAAAAAATTTCAACAAAATATCGCGTATCTTACCCCTACCTGCTAGAATTTGGGGTGCATCATCTCTAATACCCTTGTTTGCTGGCTTAAGTGCAACTGAAGCATTAGAGAATGGAGTAGCAGGAATATTAAAAAGTAATAATGCAACTAAAACAGTTAAACAGCCACTGCAAGAGAGTCAGAGGCATAATAAAACCATGGAGCCATTGCCCTTGGAAAAGGCCTTCATCTCAAGCCACATAAAACTGGATTGGGTGTCTACTTAAATCCATTTTCTAAAAATGGTAAAAAAAGATCAATAAAGTAAAAATTGCCGATAGAGCTTTAACTAACGTTGATTTACGCAAGTATGCTAAAAAATTGATAATTTCTAATGTTCGTGGAGTATTTATGCGAACCGACTTAATTGCAAACGGGCCACGATATCGTGAAACCGCGATAGTAAATCGTGAAACCGCAATAGTAATTCTTGATGATAAGAATGGATCTGAAACTCACTGAGTGGCATATAGAAAATGTGGTAATGATGTCACTTACTTTAACAGCTTTGGTGATCTGCAACAACCAAATAATTAAATGCTGTACTTAGGACTTGATAAGGTTAGGTATAACCATAAAAAATATCAAAATCTTAATTCATACAATCGCGTCCATTTGTGTTTCCGATTATTGTCGAGAAGGTTGCCGAACAGTATATACGATGGTGCGGTAGTCAGAAATCATTCAATCGTTCCTTAGCAGCCATAGAAGAAACATTGACGATAATTTTGTCTTGTACTTTTTCCATTTTGGAAGTGCAGTATTTTCCGCCTATTGAGTTAGCGCCGAACGCAACTACATCCTTGGTTTGGTAGAACTCCAACCGTTCAATTTAACCCCAAATATTGATGAAAACAATAATCAATTTACGTGGGTGATCAAGTGGTTACATTTTCAACTGGTACCTCCGAAATTGGAAATATTAAGTCAGTTTTAGTTGATGTATTAGAACCTGATAATACAAGTATTGACATAAAACATTCTTACTTGACGGACCAAATAGATTTTTTCATGAGAAACGCTAATTCCTTGGAGAGATTTAAATTTAAAGTTTCTGATATGACAGATTTTGGCTATCTTCCAACTTAAAAAAAAAAGCTGGCCACTGTTGGCCAACATCATAATAAAGCATACAAGGCCAACTGTGCTCATCACAACGTTAGACTGTACAGAAAGTTTTTACTTGAATCACCCGAGTCCATGGAATGGGTGTTAAATAATGGATATAAATAGCGTGGACAATTTTTTCTCTTATTTATAATTTTATTTGTAGTTTATCTCTTTATTTAATTGTAGATTTAACAATTTTAGTTCGTTTCTTTTTTTCCTTACGCAATTCTATTTATAATTTCAATTGTAGTTTCAAATATTGTTTTCCTGGGGTAAAAATCTTACCACGGAATAGTAGTGGTGAGGGGTAGTAGGGGTGATAGTCAGTAGGGTTGTGTAGCTGAAGGGTGTTGTAGTCGCTGCCAGGCCGAAAAAACCCCCATAGTTTACCTACTCTTAGGTGCGGAAAATCCAGGGACAAAGAAGCACGCGAGAGCAGATCAGCGCAGAGCTCCAGGGCGTGGAGCCGTGTCATCTAGCCGTTTCGTGGCATTTGAGCCGAGTGAGTTTTCGAGTTTTAGGTCAAGCATTGGTATAATTTTTGTTTGCTAGGCATTCGAGACCGCCTTGTACGTAACGCCCTGGTGTCACCTGGGGGGCCGATTTTGCCTAGTTACAATATGATTAGCGTAATATAAGCACGTAGTTATATTGATAGAGCCGATAAAAGAACAAGTGTGCAGTAATTGAGTTATTTACTCCTAGTCAGTATTAGATCGGCGAGGCAGTCGTAAGTCAAGTCAGTAGAGAGACGCGGAGCAGTTACAAATACAGCAGATCGCAGAAACACATTTTTGACTCTTCCCTCTATAGTAAAGTAATAAATAATTTCCTAAAAATTTGGCCTTATTATGATCCAAAGTATATTTTATCCGGATAACCCTACGTACGAAAAAAAAATTAATATGAATATCTACATATGAAACTGATATTTCCTGTTGATCAAAAAATTTCTTGAATAATATACAAAATTTTATTGATAATAAATATTCCTTTAGTTGACTCTTTTCACAAATATATTCATCTGCTCAAAATAATTTAGCTGTAGAACCGAGTCAAATGTAAAATTCATTTTATTTTTTATATTTTTAAAATCGCAATATTGTTAAAAATACTTTTCTAATCATTAATAAATTGAAATCCTTTTTAGTTATTACTTATAGAAATAAATAAATTTTTTAAATATTAACACTTCTTTCGGAATAAATAATTCACCTTCTCAAATATGATAAAAATTTATCTAAATACGTTTCTTAAGTTCAAGAGAATTAATCTTCCCAATTTAAGTAAGTCATGTAGTTCTTCATTTTTTTGTAATGTGAAAATAATTAAAAATAAAAATTTACTTGAATATGATTTGGCCATAATCAATCCTCCAGAATCTAAATAATATTTATTAAGATAAAATAAAGAATCCCAAATGGCGATTCTACAAAACATTTATAGTATTGCTTAACGATTTTCTCATAGAACAAGTAAGCCTTGCGGAATTTCTAATATTTTTTTAGACCTTAGTAGTGCGTAAATGAGCAAAACTTGATAGATTCAATCTTAATTTATTTTGTGGAAATAATATAAATCATCATCCATGTTATATTTGGATGTCGATGTAATTATAGGACAAGCTCGTAAAGAGCAGGAAACAGTTTTTTGGATTTCCATGGCACTAAATGTATAACAAAAATGTTCTTTTATCTAGTCTAGTTTTGGTTATTTGCACAAGGTATTATAATTAAGGATCAACACTTTCAAAACAATGTTTTAAAATAATATAACTCATGTATTACCGATGACAGCAGTTGATTGAAATACATTTCAAATTCATATCAATTAATAATAATGAATTGTACTTCTTTCTGTTTACATGTTAAAACATGATAGGAGTCGAAGGGTTTATGAGCAAAACATGCGAGGAACAAATTTTTAGTGGTGTGAAACTTATCTATTTAATAATATAAGAATAATTTTGTGAGATAATTCTTATTTATCTGTTGATTTTTATAATACAATCAAGAGAATCATATTTTATCCTCTATTTCTATCAGCATGTACTGTATTAATTTCTTGAAATGGTTAATTATTCAGCGTGACAATACTGCGCTCCTAAAAATAAACAATAAATGATATGAATAATTATAGAATGTCAAAGTAAACTTCTGATATGAAGGTGTTATATACATATATAGATATGTGTACATACATTTCCAAAAAAGTATAATTGAAATTAGTAAACTATAGGTATTAACTACAACATATATTTGAAAATAAATGACGATCTAAAGATTAAATACGTTGGAACAGATTTTGACAATAGTTATTTAACAATATATATGATGCTCTATCCATTTGTTGCACAAAATAGACGTTTCCAATTCAAGAGGATTTTTGCTCACCAAGGACCCTTGCAATTTTGCTATTAATTTTTGTTCATCCCTTTTTGATTGTCAATTCATCTTTTTAATTGCCAAATTCCATGTTAAATCAATGTGGGATGGTTGTGAGATATATCTTGCGAGCTGTGGGACTAGAATAGGTCTAGCTTACCTGTTATGATTGATCTTTTTACTCTACGTTCACTTGTTTACTCCTCACAGCTTGTTTCATTATTTAAACACCTTCGATTTATTACTACTTATTGTGATCATGACTGTCATTGTAAATATATATCTTCTGATATTAAATATTAGCGGTTTTATTTCAATTTGTAATTGTCACATATTAAAAAAAGTGACCTATGTTTTTGTTACTTGTGTTCAATCTTGTCTGGTATTTGGGCTGATAGTAAGGCTTAGTTTTTTAATGGGTTCACTGCCTCACCAAAATTAATTTGCTGTATATTGACATTCTAAAGACGATTTTGAAGAGTAAGACTCCGGAAAAGTGACAAGTCACAAGTTATTAATAAAATCTTCAGTCAAATGCTCGTAACTGTTGAAAACACAAACGTGTCTTTTTCATTACAGTACCCATACAAACAAAAGTAGGACCACAAAACATATTTTATATAAAATTATGTGTTTAGAGGAACAGTTGAGATTGCAATAGGTGATATTAGGACGAATAATAGTAGGAAAAGTCACGTCAAGATTTCACTGCCGATAGTAAAGCTTGTTGTGTATTTATTCGAAAGCTTTGCTCGAAACATTACGAAACATCCGACCAGTAGGTATTAATCGTAAACAATATTGCGCAGGTAAAAATTAAAGTCATTGTCGATGAATTGTACACTGGCTCATTTGAGTAAAGATCAAAGTTAATTTTAAAGTAGGTGACGTCGTTAATTACTTGTTAAAATTAACGAGTTACCTTCAATTGGGGACAGGGCCGACCAGTCGTCATATTTATCAACAACTATAACATTTTCACATCATTTGAATTAAAAGTACCGAACGAGAAAGTTGTGATGAAAGTTTTAAGACGAGTGGCGATCAGTAGTTCCTATGCGTAATAAACGTGCATGTGAACAGTACGCTATGGTTCCTGCCACGTGTTATCTTGCAGTCACAAATGTAAAATGACTGACTGATCGGCCCAGTCCCTAAACTGAGATAATATTGCTGCGTCCTCTGCCTTAGCATTAGTGCATCTATCACACAAAATTCCCTCACAGCTGCTACTTGTGCGGTACACAAAATAAAATTTCGAGCCTAGGGGGACCAGTAGTGGATGCTGTCAGTGTTTAAGTCACTTTTAATCTCAGATTATAAGGGCACATAGGCTACCTTGACTCGGACATCATGTCCATTAAGTTCAAGCAAGCGTTGGACTGATACAGTACAATGATATGGGCCGTGTAATCTATATTTGGTGTCTGTGCAGTTCAACGTATCATTGAGCTTCATAAATTCGTGGAGCGCACACCGTGAGCCCAGCGATCGTGCTGTTACTTGGTCTGACTGTCATTTCGACATAATACTTAAAATTTTTCTTAAATCTAAAAGTGATCTCAAAGTCCTATGACTCGTCATTTCTTTTGAAAGTAAGATGTAGGCGAGGCCTGTCCATTCCAATGATAAATTTATTGCTTTAAGACGAAAAATGAGAAACTATTATTTTGTACAAAAATGTGTTACCAGCTTGTCCTAGACTATAAAAAAAGTTTTTTCTTACTATGGGCCCAAAGTACAGTAGAGCCTTTTCGCGCTCAGGCCGCACTTTGGGCCCTTGAAACCACTTTGCGCCCACGGGCAGAAAAATAATATACGGGACTCGGGCACAAAAGTAAAACAAGCGCGCCCTTCGGGTGCTCAATTTTTTACTTTCTGGCCTAGCGGCGTGATGTACTATTATGTTTGAACTCATAATTTCGTCAAAAGTAGATTTTAAATTTTGATTTAATGAATAAAATCAATTTCAAACAGCTTTTTATTATTCATTATTGTATTGTCTTTTTCAGAAATTCTAGTAATCATTGTTTTAGAATCAGGTAATCCAAAATGACTAATCATCGTAATCAAAAATTTTGTTCTGGTGTCATGGATCTTCATTAACATTTTGAGATAAAGCTTGAAAAAAATACTTTCTAAATTTATTCAAAATTAAATTTCCTTGAACATTTTCTAACATAAGGAACCGTGAGAAAATTTTCCGTAATTAAGATGGTAACATAATCATGCTAACTAGGCCCACACTTGGAAAAAAAATCAGTCATCATAACTCTCTGAGTTCCATCAAAATTTCTATTTTAGTAATTTTTTAAAGATTTTCCGGAAGTGTATAAATGTGCATGAGTACAAACATTTATACATACATACATATATATTATATATACATTTAAATTACATAGAAATAGCGGGGAGTCAAAATCAACTAGAACCGATACTCGAACAAGCATAATAATTGACTATTCTACCCATGCTGATAACCTTTTTTTATACTAAATGTTTTTATTAAAATCCACGAAAATTTATTGTTTAATCTTTCGCGAATTCCATTAAAATTATCGTCATACACTTACAGCTTTAATTAGGCTAAGAACGACTTGATTAGCTTTATTATAAACTTATTTATTTTGTAAACATTATCAATAGCTTACATGGTTTCAATACTTCAACAAGCTTTTAATGTTTTTCAGAAAAAAAAGTAGGGAAGACTCAATAATAGAAAAAAATAACGTTGTAGTCATCAACAGGACGTCAAGCATATGAGAGCAATGGATAAGGGTGCCTGCATTAAAAAAGTGCATGAAAAATAGTGATGATGACCCAAACCGTGGTTACTGTAAACATTTACAAGCTTGCTTCACACCTTTGAAATTTAATATTATGGATCAAGTACACTGGGGAATTCGGAAACTATAACGTCTCCTGCACCAGAAGACCTCACAATTTTCGAACGCACTGAAGAAGACATAATGATTGCTTCAATGAAGATAAAGTTTATAGCTATGATTCTGGAATTAAATATTACATTCGAAAACGCTTCAAAACTTCTGAGGATGCTAAGCAGGGTTGATAGGGTCTGCGTGCGAGAAAATATCAAAGTAGCCGCTACAAAAGCTTATGACATAGCCAGTGAAGTGGTAGCAACAGGCGCTAAAGAAAAATAGTTCATGGCACTGAGAGATTCGTTTTTCACGATTTGTGTTGATAAATCTTCGGATTATTCTAAAAATTAATCTTTAACCATTATTGTTTTTTGATGAAATCCTTTAAAAAAATTATCGTTATACTATACGATTTTGCTCCCGTTGGTTAACAAAGCAGAGAAGCAGAATCAGGAGCCAAGAGTCTATTTAAGTGCACTAAGTATCCTTTAATAAACATAATGTAACGCTCCAAAACGCTTTTGCATTGTCCTGTGATACCTGTTTCTCGACGATCGGAGAAATAACCTGTTTAAAAGTGCAGCTGAGGGAGATGATAAGTGACGATATAATAGTCAAATTTTTAAGTTAAGCAGCTTAATATATATTAACGAGAAATTATTAAATTTATACTTGGCACTTTTTACAAAGATAAAAGTCGATTGTAGCGATGCAAGCCTCACAATCATACTCATTTATAAAAAAATTTATTTAGTTATACTTTTTTCGAACGGGTCTAGTGAATTTTATATTTCTTTTTGAGTGAGACAAAGCTCCTTACAAATTTCCATTTATATGCAGAATTTAAATTGGATTAAACAGTTAAAAAAATATATATATGTTGTAACCGACAGGTTACATTGTTTTCATAGTATCTCTACCAAAAAAAAAACAAAACTGGACACTTTTAAAATGGTTTTATTACTCTTTAAGTCCAGAATCTTATAGAAAAAAATTAATTCATTGAAATAACTAAATAACTCATTATGCAAATCGAATAAAATTTTAAAATATAATTTTGAAGAAAGGTACATATCAGGATAGATGTCCCAGCGCAACGCGCGAGCGCCAAAACACTCATTTTTCAGCCCACGATTGCAACCTTATAATGCATTGTAAAAAAATAATGGAAATACATAATCGACGTGTTTTTTTCTCAGCGATAGTTTACGAGATATAAAGCGTCGAACAAGCGGTGCGCGGCTAAATGCGGTGCTGCGGGGCACCGTGCTGTCCGCCTCGTTCGCTGGCAGAGCACTCCTACTGGTTGACTTCATTGGATATTTAAAATAAATGATATCAAACGTCAAAACTATTTTCCTAACATGAATTACAACTTTTTCATTTACACACATTAATTATATACAGTTTTCTCCCATTAACTTTTTTTTTCGTAATTTTTTTTTCTTAGGTATCTCAAAGCAGATGACTGCTTCCTCTTACAAACGTTTCTGCCTTTCTCATCTTCCGTCTCTATATCCAACTTCTTTATTTTCGAAAAAATGTTAGTCAGAGTTGAAAGGGAAAATCGTTTCATCAAAAGTCTACCTTCAAGATTGGGTATGAAAGCATGATACTGTAAGGTATCTGGAATCAGCACAGCTTTTGAAAACCTCTCTTTTAATTCTTCTGCAGTTGTATCGTGATCAGATTTAGGGCTTAAAATCACTTGCGTTTCTTTGCAATATTGATTTACCCAATCGTACAAATCTTCAGCAGTTAGTATCCGAAAATTTGATGTTTGCAGGCTTGCGTGCCTTGCTCCTCGTTTTAAACTGGCCCCAACTCCATCGCAAGCTTCTCTGCCATGTGCTATAGCATGTAAATGCCACTGTGCCGGAATCTTAAAGTCTTCATAATGATAGAGAAGATTAAACAAATTATTTTTATTTTCGAAATGCCGAGTTGCGCCATCTGATACGTAATAAATTTTTTTTGGCTTCAAAAAACTTTTCAAATAACATATAATATGTTTCTGATATTCGTAAACAGCGGCTGTATCGTGAACTAAATTATCCGAGATAATTGCTAAGCTCTTATGCTTCAGTTCATTTTTCTCTCTGTAATAAATTACAACTGTAAATACTGTAGCCTGATTGTTGTTCCAATGAAATGATTGCTGTGCATTTTGTACGATAAAAGCATAGTTTTCAGCGAAATCAAAACAAACTATAAATTTTTTATCTAGAAGAGTTTTTTTCAGATTTTTTATAAAAGTTGCTTGCTTAGAGGCAATAAAATCATGGGTTTTTAATTGAATTACTTTATCAGCTAAAATATCCAAGTAATCATGAGTGTTCATAGTTCGGCTAGCTATTGTATATCGGTCAGTTTGTATCCATGTGTGAAATTTAACCTCATAAATATTGTTATAATCGAATGTTTAAAGTAAAAATTCCCAAAGCGGCCTTGTATTTGGACAATCCAAACAATCGCCTAAAAACACGAATCCGTTGCGGTAGCACAAACAATCACACGAATACAGTCATGATAATTTTTAACGACAATCGTGAATCTTTTGTCAACATTTCAATATCGATTCCGTGCAACATTAATTTTACATTTTCGTGATAAACACACACGCAAACCACGTGTATACCGCTACTTCCCGCGAAGACACAATAAGATGGTCGTACCTGAGTGAATTTTGTCAAACCGATTTTTATAGCCTTATTTTCAGATTCAAAAATAGCATAATATTCGTTCAAATTACATAAAAAAAGTCTTCTGCATGTGAACTCGCTTACCATCAACTTGTTTCACAAATAATAATATAATTTTTTTTTAAAAAGAACAATAGACACATTATTTGTAATGAAACTTAATACGTAGTTGCAATTTAACATTTAAAACTGATTCATGCACCAAAATAAACAAAATTTATAATTTGAGATCAGACTAGACTTTGGTAGCATCCTCTCTTTTTGTAGACTAATCATTCACGAATAATTTTGTAAAAGAATGTTTGAAAAATTATAAGTTCAGTTAAATTATGATCATAACAATATTTTTAAATTATATTTGTGGGATATATAAAATTTTTTTTTGGAACAAGATTCCTTATCTCGCGTTGCAGGCTTTAGGCAAATGGGGGCTAGACTGAAAAAAGTGTAACAAGATATTTTCCTGACACTATAGGGACATTAGGAACCCTCTCGGAGTCTAATGCAGAGAGAGTCAAACAAACATGCTGGCGCATTCGGCTTTACCTCTGCCGACTGCCGTCTGCAGTCTGCACGGACATGGCACGGAGCGAGTACTGTGCGATATAGTATATACATATATTTGTATGTATGTATACTCACGTAGGTATAGGTTTACTGCACTGCTGCAGTCTGCTACTCTGCTGGTCCGTCTCTCTCTCTCTCTTCCGTGCACATGATGATGCCGATGGAGGTGCACCGCAGATGCTGGCGCCTTATCTTAAGCAAGTTGAGCTCGACTCGAACATGCACTTTTGGACGCATTTTTGTCATCTGCACATGCGCAGAAGTCAAAAATTGGTCTCTGCTCATGCATGAGTGGTGAAACATGCGTCTCTCGACTTGTTCAAGATAAAGCCCCTGCTGCTCTAGCTCTATATATATCTTCCTTTATTATATAGTTTTTTTTTTTTTTTATTATAGTGCTATACGTCCGGCTCCTTATAAGAAGGGCACTACTCAGGGCACTTAGCACTTGGGAGAGGGAAGGAAGAGGGATGGGAGGGGGTAGAGGGTGACTAACAACCGTTCCGCATTCGCCCAGG
>JAPYYV010002607.1:0-32247 GCA_030522625.1 Copidosoma aretas
AGAGCGTATAAAACATTGAAGTGAATGTAGTTCAAAGTTTACATAGCCCGGATGGTGTAAATACGACCAGCAGTGAATATACACAGAAAAGTGAACAGTGACTTCATTACTCATTCATATTCTTGAACCTGGCAACCCAATTTTACTTTCCCTCAGCGACTGTGGCACTACGGAGAGATAGCTCCAACACCAATATACTTCAAGATTATCACCGAAGAAAAAAACAAATAATTGAAGTCAAAACTGTTTATTGTTGTTAATAGATTGGTTATTGGAAGAGTGAGATAATTATAAATATTGTAGAAGTTATTATAGAATCATGTATTAGTAGTCAATCTAGAAGAAAGTGGCATTAATGTAGAAAATTATTTTTTAAAAACTTAGGCACTCATGTCTAAAGTTATTCTTTTTTGGCACACAATATATGTAGATGTGGTTGATTCCACCTCTAGATACGTCGATGTGGCTTATTCCACCGAAATTTGTTCGGTGATAATCCCAACTCTTACGTGCGGCTGGGTAAACTGTTAAAAACTAAAGGTTAAAATTTATTAAAAAAGTGGTGCTTATTTTGCTGTATTTATTAAAGGCAACAGTCAAAGTTGTTTTTGAGATATAATTTGCGAAAAACAGGGCAAAATGGCCGTTCCGTCTACTGTCACTTTTCGTTTTTTTCACTTTTTGATCTCTGCTGTACGAACACCGAGCTTATATACCTAAACTGCGGGTACACACGTCAAAAATTACACGGGCATTTACAAAATAAAATATATGTAAGATTCTCTGCTGATTTAGTCAAGGTATGTAAATAGTAAAAGCCCCAAAAAAGATAGTGATAAAGTTATTTTACCATCTTTTGCTGTGAAATAAAAGTATATTTATATAATGTACCCGTAGCAATCGCATTAGGATAATGAGTGTATATTAAGATTAAGTTCAGCTTACAGTTAAAAGTTGATTCCCTGCAGTGAAATAATAGTTATAATCGTCTTGTACTGTGTGGATATAATTCGCTGTTCACAATTTGTAAAGTATCAACATGCATACACAGCAAAATGTAATTATATTTTGTTAAATATCTGATAACTATCAAAAGGCAGATTCATCAGACAATTTCAGAGAATTTTAATTTAAGAATGTAGACAAATTTTTTATAGTGCTTTTAATGCTTAAGATATATATTCATTTTCTGTGGCTGTGTAAAGTAATAAAAAAATTCTGACAATTAATTTTAAAATAAGAACTAATAAGACATTGCTCGTGTTGGGACTCCTCGGGAAACTTTCTTAACAGCGTCGGCTGACATAAAGTATAGCGTTGATACATATATTAACTGCATAGTTAGGATAATCAAGATTAAATAAATATATTAATTTTGTACATGTATGGAGTCAGAGGATTGGCGCGCGAAGCGCGCAGGGGCAAGGCCCCACTATTATACATATGTACATATATATCTTCCTATTATATATAGTTGCATGAAAAAAAATGAGTCTCAGCCCCAACCGCTCCCACTCAGCTCCCTCCCGGCTCCCCCTTAAGTAAGGAAGTTTTTCTTTCGTTTTAGTGTGATTTTTAAGCCAATATCATTTGTATTGGCTCCCACCCGCTTCCCACTGTTCCCCCTCAACTACCTCTCAGCTCCCCCCTGGCTCCCCCTCATTCTTCCCCTAGCTTTTCCTTCAGCTTCCTTTCAGCTAATCCTTAGCTCTTCCACCATCAATTGACATTTATGATTTGTTTTCATTTACATGTCTATCTTAAAGATTTTTTTAGATTACCATTAAATAAACGAATATGTAATGAAATAAAATAGGCGTAGGAAAAAGTCTCTCTTAGTATCTACATATTAATTCTATAATATTGAAAAACTCCGAAACACAGAAAATTTGTCGGGGACTACACCAAATTTAGAAAATCGTATGATTTTAATAAAATAAATTGATTTATAAAACAATAATATATTCTACTTGTTTAACATGGTAACATTTTACATGCCGTTTCCACCAGTACGATCTTCTAAGACTAGATAAGACTGTAGTAAAATAAAAGGAAAATAAAGCTAGGAGTAGAAGATGGAGACAGAATTATAATATCCAGCGATTTAGATTATAGCATAGAATTGGAGCAAACATAAAAAGACACTAACTTTTTTAGCCAAAGAAAGTTAGAGAATAAAGATCTTAACAGTAAAGGAAAAAAACTGTTAAAATAGTGCAGAAACATAGGATTAGTAATAAAAAATGTGCATATCAGGGAATATTGGGAGAGGTCGATAACTTATGCAAGAGAATAGGAGAAATCAGCCTTATTTTGTATTAGAGGTAAAGACGGAGAATTATAGTACTGTTAAAACTTTAAAAGTGGTAACTAGAAATTAGTTTGATTATCTACTGATAACTTTTGTAATCGCCGTTAATATTTTACGAAAAATATAAGTACTAAAAAAGGGTAGAAATGATAGGAGAGAAATATTTGGATCAAATAATTAACCAAGGTGATAGAAATATTACAGAAAAATTAGGCAGTTTATCTAATATAATTAGACCGGTAGCAGTGGAACTGAAAAAAATAAGATCAAAAGAGTTAAATAATTGCAAAATTGATAAGCAAGATTTTAGAAAGCTTGAGCAGAAAATAATGATTACAGGTAATCTCAATAAATCATCAAAAAATGAGAAAAGCGAGTATAAAAGTTGAATTAAAGACAAAAAAAAAAGTTAAAAAATTATTATCATTTCAAATAAGAAAATTGAAAAACCAGAACAAACACTAAGCACAGCAGCGCTAAGCAAAATTTATACGAGTTTTAGAAAGCTATTGGAAAATTTAAACTGATAAAAACGATGGAAACAAAAAAAGGGCATGCAAGAATAATTTTAAGAGACAACATTAAGACATGTTAGACTAAACAAAAAAGATGGTATAAGATTCAACAGCAAAGTCGGAAAGGATTTTGACAAGGATATATCGATCATTAAAGTAAAGAATGTCCTAGGGAAAATGACAAACGGAAAAATCGCAGGAATCGACGAAATTGTGGGGGAACGTTTTAAAAATCTTCCCATGATTTTGATGATTGAATTAACAAACATGTTTAACGTGTTATATACAGAAACACATATTATTAAAGGGTAGGAAAAAACAAGAATATATATATAATTTACAAGGCAGATAAGGAGTAGGAGAACGTTAAAACTACAGGGGAGTGGTGTTTTCGAATGTAGGATGCAAGATATCAGCCATTATGATTGCTAAAAGAGTAAAAAAAATAGGTAGTAGATTGTAAAATATTGAAGAAGAGTGAGGCTGGCTTTAATATTTTCGTAATTAATAGTTGAATTGAAAATAAACCAAACAAAGCGGGCAATAAATTATATGCTGTTTTTGTAGTATTCAAAACAGCATTTGATACGATCAATAGAGAAATGTTCTGGGTGAAATTAGAGAGAATGGGGGTACTTATAAAAATGAAAAAAAATTTAGAAAAAAATCTATGAATGAACAAGAAAAAAAGTTTATACGGGCCAGGGGCTAGCACACTCATTTTAAACAGTAAAAAAGGTAATAAAATCGTAATAATACAGCAGGGTACACTTAAGTTTATTTGTATAGGATATAAATGATAAGTTATTCTAGAATAATGCAAGAGGTGTTGGAGTAGGCAAACTAAAAATTAACTGTCTTAAATTTTCTGATGACGTTGTCTTACACCGTAGCATTTTGTAAACAGAAGACAAATGCTGAAAGACTTAGATGAATATGGTACGAAAAATGAGCTTGAAGTAAACATAAAAAATAGAAAATGGTAATTATTCAGAATGTAGAAAGGATAGAAACAGATCTGTTTAAATCAAAAAGCGAGGTATTGCAGATTCTAAGCGAGTATATAGACCGAGGAGTGTGGTTCTCAACAAAAGAAAGCTTTTTGTAGCACGGAGAAAAAACGACAGGTAGAATGCATAGGGCAGTCAACGCAGTCTTAGGATTAAGAAAATAAATAAATTAAATAGTTTAAATCAAAAAATATTTCTCTAGGATTTAATGATAATATTTGGTCGCTTATACGGAGTAGAGACTTGTGTAGAAAAAAAAGTATAAGTAAATATTTGTTATAAATATGATGTTGGGTTTATTTGCTAAATCCGTGAACTTATTCCATGTATTGACTATATTTTTTCGATCTCCAAGCGAATTTTTATGTTACCGTTTTGGTTGTCTACGTTTGTATGAGTATATGTATAAAAGAATAATTTATTGTATTGCATATTTAGATATTTAGACACTAGAATAAAAACATGAAAATATGGAGGCTAGCACTATAGACTTATACATACATCGTTTTAATGTATTTTGCATATGAAAAAACTTTTTTTTTAATTTTTTAAAAATCAATAAAGTATTTAAAATTCAACAAGTCTTGTGCCGTCTTTTACATTTATTACCTTTTTCTATTTTATTTATTTGTGATAATTGCTGTAAAATTATCAGTAAGATAAGGAAAGCTTTGGATTCAAACTGATTCTTAAAAATGAAATAAATATTTTTGTTGGACCTACCCAAGGCAAGAACCGGCCCTCCAGGTATAGTCAGGACAGTGCAAGTAGGCTCGCATAGCTTTGAAATGTCTGTGGTACTTTCTTTGCTAACATCTGTGTCACTCGCTAAAGCTATAAAATCTTTATTCTGTAAAGGCAGACAAGACATACAGATTACAAAGGCCAAAGGAACAGTGTAGAGAAGAAAAATCGCTCAAACTGAACAAAAAATTATAAATACAATCCTCAAAATTGGAGTAACTATTCAAATGTATGCTTAATAAGGACTATATCTTTCAAATAACATTCGAGTATGGCAAATAATTTTAAAACTATTGATATTCGGAGCATAATGATTTTCAAAAAGTCCAGGAATGTTCGGATAATGCAGTTAAGGGGTTAAAAATATCTAAAACCATGCTTAAGGTACTCTTATCACTATAGTAGTCAAATAAGCACAAAGTCTCCTAACCTTATATTGGCGGCTATCAAGTCTATGGATAAGTATACTTATGTACATGGCAAAAGCATAAAAAAGTATCTACTTCGACTGATATTTGTTTTTTCTCTTCTCTCATGCACTCTAAATCAAGATTTTAAAGTAAGCAAAATATACGTTATATCTTCAGTTTCTAATTCGTCAATTTTTATTAACGCCTACAGCGTTGTGCTTTGCAAATTGAATTTAACAATAAGGTCCCATGTTAAACACATACAACTACTTTCAACAAACACTCTAAAAATCTTGTAGTCCTTTAAGATTTTTTTTTTTTTTATCATATTGGCACGTTTGAGGTGGCTCTTCAGAGTCGACGATACTCAAAATAGTGTCAAAAATTATATTAATAAATCAGATTCTGATATCTTCTAAATAATGTACCTTAATATATTTTATGAATTATTATGCAGTTTTATTGATATTTCACCAGTTTTCTTAGATAAAATGATTTTTATAGAAAACTAATTGATCAACCTTGTCAGCTCATCTCCCACGTCGCAGTAAAACACACACACACACACATATATATATATATATATATATATATATACAGCGCAGGAGAATGAGAGAAGGAACGTACTTATACATTGTCACTTTAGTGATGTCTGAGTGTAAACAAATCATACAACATAACCTTTGTAGCGTTGTTATAAGTATCATAGTAAATAAAATAATAAAATAAGTAATTTTCATCCTTTTGTCCATACAATATTCTCTGTGCTTCTCATAAAATCTCTTAACTTATTTGTATTGCGTGCGCGTGCCAAGCATCTCTTGTCTGCTAGCTAATTTATATGGCAGATATTTGACTTCCATTATCTCGAATACATCTTTTCTTATAGTTGTACAATTCTTATAGTGTTCCGTTTTTTATGTTAAAACCCGGTTTTTTTTATAGATATTGTGTCACTTGCGGTAAAAATTTCGTAGCTAGCCATAAGAGCCATGCTAAAAACTGTTTTTTCAAGGGCTCGTTCTTAATATTTTACGAGATAAGATGGACTTAAATCTTAGGTAGACAATTATTTCATTTTGAAGAACAACCCTTCCAAGTTTAGATAACACCCCCCGTCTTTCATTTCGCTGAAGAGCCACCTTAAGTAACAATATAAACCGACTTTGATTTTAACCGGAAGTCGTCCACCAGCGTTTGCTGCATGTAAAGGTTCTTGGGGAACGCAAATAATAGACTGTAAATATAACTGTAAAATAAGAGCAAACATAAAAGTAAAGTGAACCTTGAGTATTCTATGGATGGCGTATGCCCACTACAAGCGAGTTGAGATAGAAAAGGAATATAAGTTAGGCTTAAGTCACAAGCGTTAGCATTACTCATTTGAAGCTAAATCATGTCATCATCAATGTAATTGAATGATTCAATTATTTTTTGCGTCAGGATTAAACTATGTGAGTAATAATATTATAAAAGTATATCCGCTTACTGATCCTCACTTTCATAAATGGTTATGTACTATTGACTCAGTTCGTATGAACTGTTTCTAATTTTCGAAGTACAACAGTGCTGTATAGATAACTTGATTGATGAGTTTGAAAGAAAATAAGCATCTGTATACTTAAAATCCAAAGAAAATTTTTAACCGGTCAATCAGAAGCCCACAATCCACCGTGTAGCAAATTAAAAAAGAAAAAAAATTTTTATCGTCACCATAATGTATCAGCCAGTTAAAATTTTAATTTTCATAATCGGAGGATCTGTAATCAGCAATTCTAAAAACCCCTTTATACCTGATATAAAAAAAAAAATTATTTAGCCGCTACATCGCGTCAACAATTTTGAATCTTGAATATCTGACAGTAGATTCGAAATCAAATACCTTGAAAACTACCATGTTCCAAACTTGGAAAAAAAAGCAATAATTTTACACGAATATTAGCATTTTTTATTTTAAGAGAGTACTTTTATTACTCTAATAACGGTGTAGATTTTGATCAAATTTAGCCGACTAATAGATTTTGACATAAAAATAAATCCATAGAAATTTTGTAAGCTTTCACAGCATGGGAGAAAGTTATAAACAATTGTTTTTTCATGTGTTTAATATGGGACCTTATAGTTAGATTCAATTTGAAAAGCAATAACGCTGTAGGTGTTTATAAAAACGGTTGGAGTAGGAGCTGAAGACATAGGATATATTTTTATCACTTGAAAATCTTGATTCAGAGGCATGAGAAAAGAGAAAAATAAATGTCCGTCGAAATAGATGCTTTTTATGCTTTTACCGTACACATACATATATATATATATATATATATATATATGTGTGTGTGTGTGTGTGTTTATATATATATATATATGGGTATGCTTCTATATAGACTTGATAGCCGCGAATTAGAAGTTAGGAGACTTTGGGCTTATTTGATTACTATAGTAACAATAGTACTACCTTAAGCGTAGTTTTAGATATCTTTAATCCCGTAACTGAATTATTCGACCTTTTATGGATTTTTTAAGAATCATAATGCTCATACTATTTATAGTTCTAAAATTATTTATATTTTTTCGTTAAGTTCGGACAATTTCTCTTATCCGCACTGTTACTTTTGCGTTTGTAATATATATGCCATTTCTGCCTTCACAAATAGCTTAAGCGAGTGACACAGATATCAGCAAAAAAAGTACCACAGACATTTTGTTTAGTAATGTAACTAAACGGGTAGTGGACTGTATTTTTGAAATAGTGGCCGGATACAGAAGGAGGAGAGGAAAACTGAAATGGCCAAAAAAAAGTTATGCTTTCACCTTGAAAGTGATCGTAACTAACATACCTACTCACAAAACACCTTTATATTTTCCAAAGCACTATTTATTCAATAAAATAAATGAAAAAGAGCAATCTTATATGTTACACAATAATAAGTAATTGACTTAAGAATTGACTTTAAGAAAAATAAGTAATTGACTTAAGAATTGACTTTAAGAAATAACAAAAGAAAGTTATTTAAATTGACTCAAGCTCCGTTACACCTTACAAAGGTATTTAAAAAATAAAAATAACGAGATGAGCGATAGAAGCTCCTTGATTCGGAGCTTAGTAGAACGAAGCTACATGACTTTACGGGCGGACGAGGCGGACTGCCTGATGCAGCAGTAGGCAGCAGCGACTACAGCGCAAATACTAAGCCTATTGGTCGGTTGACATGACTAATGAGCTTACAGTATTGGTCGAGCTCCGACTACTTTAACCGCGTAAATATAAATCAAAATAAAACGTAAAACTTAAATTTAATTAATAGAATAATAATTAATATGATCATACTGATGTTATACACATTTTAAAGCTATGCGAGCCTATTTGCACTGTGCTGGCTAGACCTGAAGGGCCGATTCTTGCCTTGAGAAAGTACAACAAAAATATGAATTTAATTTTGAAGAATTAGCTTGACTCAAAAGCCTCACTTATCTTACTGATGATTTTACATTAGGTAATTAAAATTATTAAAATAGAAAAAGTTAATAAATTTCAAAGACGGATTAGGGCCTGTTGAATTTTAAAGACTATTGATTTTCACAAAATTTTCAAAAAAGGTTTTTAATATCCAAACTTCGGTAAAACAATTGATATATATATTTGTATATATATCTATATATATATATCTATATATATATATGTATACATGTATACTAGTAGGGCTTCGCCCCCTGCGCGCTCCACGCGCCAACCCCCATCAAATTTCTTTCAATGATTCGATATTTTGAACGGCTGTGTAACGCCTAACAGTTTAGAGAGTGTGCTAAATAAAGAACCTACTTACAGTCAATTATATATATATATATATATATATATATGATGATATTGTTGCACATGAGCAAAGATTATAATACAGTACAAACTTAATTACAGAACACGTCCAAATTTTGACTGAAATAATGAAAAATAATCTTATAGCAAAACATTACAAACATTTGCACCAAATAACAAATGCTAAAATTGTAAAAAACTATAAAATTTACTTTTTACGTAAACATGGAAAACAACGTCATACATACAATAAACCATTGACAGCTAGCTGCGGTGCCATAGTGGTTTTTGATTCTGAAGTACCTGATGATTTTGACCTTCACATGTACCTGAACAACTTACCTAGTAATGTACCTACTCACACATACTTAAATTAATTATCTCCCTTTGTTCATCAAATTGTCTTCCCTTTTTTATTTTCATTAGGAGATTTAGGCTGGAGTACTAATTACTATAAAAATCCGAAAAATGAAAATAATAAATTAACTGTTTTGCAATATTACATGTACAGCTTATTATACAGACCGAGTGTTTCAAAATTCAATCCTTTATTTTACGCTGGTAGATTGTCTTAGCATTTTTTTTACGTGCTTATATTACGGTTAAAAGCAATAGAATAAATTTATTTAGGACCATTCAAAAACTTTACAAATTAAATGCTATAGTAGCCTATTAGATCATGTAATTAATAGTGCATCTAATATCTCTTAAAATTTTAAGAAAGAAAAAATTGGAAATATTTTCATATTGCCAGCAAAATACATACGTGGACATAGATATATGCAGCAACATTATCAGGATGCGATTGGTATTATGAGAAAATATGGTGGACCAGATTTATTTATAACAGTAACTTGTAAT
The DNA here is from genome assembly GCA_030522625.1 of Copidosoma aretas. NCBI lineage: Eukaryota > Metazoa > Arthropoda > Insecta > Hymenoptera > Encyrtidae > Copidosoma > Copidosoma aretas. The sequence goes on from JAPYYV010002607.1 coordinate 9,660, forward strand.
CCTAAATGGTAGGAATTTAAAAAAGTTTTAAAAATTTCCCAAAAAATGCAACACCTAATAATATACCAAATATTATTATAAAATAATTTCATACGAAATTACATTATATTTTAGAAGACATAACCAAAAAAATATTTTTGGAAAAGTTTTAGCTGACGTGTATACTTTTGAAAAAAATTAGGGGATTACCTCATCCTCATATTTTAGTAACATTGCATCCTGGTAATAAAATAATTACACCTAAAGATGTTTATTAATTCATTTTTGCGGAGATACCGTCAAACAATAGTCTGCTGTCAAAATTAGTAATCAAACACATGCTTTACAAACCCCGTGATAGTTATAGCCCTTATGTCATCAGAAATAAAATAGTTTGCAGAAAAAAGTATCCTAAACCTTTAACTGAAAAAACAAATTTTCAAGTAAATGGTTATCCCGATTAAGAAAGAATAGATAACTTATTTTTAAATAATATATGCAGATTAAAAAATAGCAGCAGGAAAATTCCAGTTAATAATTCCATGGTTGGATTATGTTTAATATTGCGCATCAATTTAGAGTGTAAAATATGTCTATCATTTCATTCATAAAAGAAGTGATAGAGCATTCCAAAATTAAAAAAGAAGATTCAGAAAAAGAAGTTTACGATGAAATTGCAAAATATGTTGATGCTAGATATATTCGTCCGATGGAAGCAGCATGGCGATTACAAAAATTCGCCATTTGTAGTCGTATTAATACGGTTATAAATTTACCAGTCCATCTTGAAAAAAGGCAAAAAATAGTTTTTAAAGAAAATAAGATTGCCAAATTTTAGGAAATTGGGAGCCCCCACTAACTGCTTGGTTTAAATTTGAAAAAAAAATGATACTTTCGCAAGATCTGTCAAATCCCATGTCCAACATCAGTATGCTATACTGATGATTGTAATTTATTTTAAGTCTTTTGTATTTTAAATTTGTAATCAAGCGCCCTTTAAGTTACTTTAGTTCAGTCATGCGCTGACTCGAGCTCAACGAGGCTGCCTATAAACCTACACTATAGTGCCGCACACTGGCTGTAGTTCGCCGCTGCTGCACGTACAGTTCGCCTCTGTTGCTCGTTCAAGCAAGTCTATCACCAATTGCTTAATTTTTATCTATCAAAGCAATTTTTTGACATAAAGCTAAAAGTTATTACTACATTTTTTGTTCTATATTATGTTAATATATGATGTTTCTGTGTTAGTGCTGTGAGTGTCGAACCTTTCATTCGTACCTGGCTTAACCTGTCGTTTATTCCACTATCCCTCTCCAAATCGTTTCTGGCTCTCCTAATTTAAATATACAGTCCACATCTTATTCAATTCATAACAAGGTCCTTCGAGTCGGATTGCGAGGAGAGGATAGTGTACCCTGGCTCCAGGACGAAAACTTCGGCCCCAAGTCGTGTGAGCACATGGCTTGAAGTAATTCGGCCATCTTGGCCTTTTTTCTTCATGCGGCTGCATCGAGCATAGAGGCGGACGCAGTTGGTGCGCTGGCGCGTCGGCTGTTCGAGCCCACGTTTCTCTCACCCGCAAATGCTCAAGCACGATCTTTGTGTCCACGGCGCTCGGCTCACCTTTCAACCTAGCTATTATTACATAAAGTATGCTCATCAAGTATACTTCTTACCTATAGTGCTCGGCTCGCTTAAAGCCAGGCCTTCGTTGCCAATCTGTCGCTACCGTGCAGCCACGATGCCATTTCGCTGGTCCGTCTAAACATCACTGCTGCTGCTACTGTACGACGGCCATCTTCACATCTGCCACGGGCTCCCCGCTGCTGCTGTTGCTGCAGGCCCTTTCTGCAGGCCACCTCGTGCCGGTACCCGCTGCTGCTGTTGTTGCGCGGGCTCTCTGCTGCGGGTCATCTGTGCTCGCTCCCAGCTGGTGCTGTTGATGCGCGGGCTCTCTGCTGCGGGTCACCTGTGCTCGCTGTTGACGTCGCTGCGGGCTGACCTCGGTCGAGCTCTCACAGCAGGCTTTGTTGGTTTGCTAGCCAGATTGCTGCAGTTATAACTACAGCTAGTCGACTGCGTGACTATCTATTTGCAGGTTTGCTATTTAGTGTTACAGACTGCGACTTGTGCATTTAATGCGAGTTTATTTAAACGAATTCTGGCAGCTACCCTTTGTTATACTTGACTTCAATATTATTTGCGTATGATGGAAATTCATTCGTTGCATAAATGTATTAACTATTGATTTCTAATTAATAACTCAAGTTTAATTAACATTTCGATTTAAAAATATTATTATTGAGTTGTAGTCCGCATGGGTTTACTCGAACTTTAGATAAAACACTTGATTATCCAATTGTCAAAGATACCTTTGAAAAGTTCAAATCTAATCATTCTGTGGCTTTGAGCTCCGAATTTGTCAATTTTAAATCTAATTATTTTACTAATGAATCCTTTGAAACAGTCGAGGACTTGTATTACTCGTCTATTGGTGATTTTGACGATTATTTGTCATCCTTGTAGGTTGGTACTAGGAATGATCCAACCACAGGTTCTAACTCTGAGTCGCTGATTGCCTTTAACAACGATTCTTCGTTGCCTTCTGTGCATTTACCGTTTTTCTCTGGTAGATTCGATGATTGGGAGAAATTTCGTGACGTCTTTCGAGCCCTAGTACACCGGAAAGCTGAGGTGCTTCCAATCATAAAATATCAACATTTAAGAGATCACCTCAAGGATGAGGCATTAGACGTCATTAAGAACATCCCATTAACCGAAGAGAGCTATAATCAAGCTTGGGATGCTTTGTTAAACTACTACGGCAATAATCGTAGGTCAGTAAGCCCTACTCCTATACCTTTAAAATTCTTTCTTGGTCTCCCATGAAAAATAGCTTGTGTGTTGAGATTAAAAGGGTTTTAAAGGAAACTTTAAGCTCCATGGATTTTCTCACATCACTAAGTAAGGATATTGGTGACGCTGGTATTTTTATTGCTATCACCGTGAGTAAATTTGATCATCAGACTAATAAGGAGTGGCACAAGGTACTTGGTAGGTGCAGCATTCCGCCCACTCTACAGCAATTACGCGATTTTGTTGCCTCGCAAGTACTCTTACTTCAGCCATACTCTCGACAGTCTCAGCCTCCTACTGTTAATGCTCAGCATCTAAAACCTAATAAGGTCGTTTCTTCTCATCAAACCGTGGCGTCCTCAGGATCTCAATGTCTTTGCTGTAGTTAGGATCACTCCCTTTCATTGTGTGATAGTTTCAATGGGTTGTCCTGCGAGGAAAAGAAGATGGTGGTTCAGAGCCATAAACGATGTTTTAATTGTTTTGGCGCTCACCCTACTAATTCCTGTAATTCTAAAAAACGTTGCAGCCTGTATAACTCAAACACCATACCTTAATGCACAAGGAACAGTGCCAGGCTCCTATTACTAAAGACAAGTCTATCACTCCGAGTAAAGAGGCAAGTCCATTGAACAGCTCTGAATGCACAAAACCATGGAACGTTCATATCCAATAGAGTAGTCCAATATGATCTCTAAGCGTTTTACTTGCTACTATCAGGCTTTATGTTGTCGGACCTGATGGTTCTCGTATACTAGTACGAGCGTTAATCGATCAATGTTCTCAAAGTTCGTTGATTCCAAAGTCGCTTTCAGATCTTTGACGGTTAAAACATATATCAGTTTGTACCTCGTTGTCTGGTGTGGGAGATCACGTTTCAGCAATAACTTAGTCATCGGTCTATTTCACCATAGAACCCTACTTTGAATCCGAATTCATAGGTAAGGTTGAAGCCTTAGTCGTTCCTAAGATCACCGCTTATCAACCTCCTTTAGGTAACAACCCACTGAATTTGTCACCTTTCCGGAGTTTGACTTTGGCTGATCCAGATTATTACTGAATTAACAAAATTAATCTCTTACTACATGATTCTATTTATGCCTTAATAATCAAGAGTGATACTGGTGAAGGTCCTCATGATGAACCAGTAGCCTCTTCAACCGAACTTGGTTGGCTATTATCTAGGCCTGTATCTGTTCAATTAAAGGTAAAGAGTACTTATTCTTCGATTTTTTTAAATGTTGGTTCAGTCTCATTGGACGATCTAGTTCGAAGATTTTAGGAAATTGAAGAATTCATTCCAACCAAGCCCAGTCCGAGCAAAGATGAATTAGTGTGAAAATTATTTCCTGTCCACTCACCGTCGCACAGTGGGACGAAACGCAAAAAAAATGTCGAAATTCCCACTTCTACTGAATTTTGCTTCAAAAAATGATTTTAAGGTATGATTTTACTCGTCTTGAACTCTATTTTTAGAATATGTTTCCCTCGCGTGTCTACGTTATTATATGTATCCTGTAGGCAGCGCCAAAGTTGTCACAGTGGCCGTATCTAGTTGCTTACGTTGGATTTCCGAGGAGGTTTTAACCAAGAAAAAGAAGTAAGTAAGAATTTTCATAGTTTTCGGGGGTGCTTAACACGAATTTGATGTTTATTTTGCAATAAACGATTGTTAAAGCATATTGTTTAAACGAATATTTAACAAAAAAGTTGTAAATCACAAACGACGTATAATTTTTATAGTTTTTAGGGGCGCTGAACACGAATGTCATATTTATTTTGCAAAAAACGATTGTTCATGCATGTTTTTGAAACAATTATACAACAAAAAATTTTCAAATCTATAACGGCGCTTAATTTTCATGGTTTTTGGTGGCGCTAAACACAAATTTATTATCTTTTTTGCGGTAAACGATTGCTCAAGCAAATCGTTTAAACAAATATTAAACAATAATTTTTTATATTATAAATCACGCATGATTTTCATGGTTTTCGGGGGCGCTGAACACGAATTTGATATTAACTTTGCAATAAACGATTGTTCAAGCATATCGTTCGAACAAATAATACAACAAACTTTAGCAAAATACAAATAATACGTAATTCCATAATTTTCGACTTTGCTTATTACAAGTCTGAGATTAATTTTTCAAAAAACGACTGTTTAAGGATTCTGTTAAAGATACTAAGAAATATATACAAGTTCATACACATACAAAATACAGATGGCATTTATTTTTATGGTTTTTTAGCTGCTTTTTACAAATCTGTTATTTGTTTATAAAATCTTGACTTTTATTTGATAAGTATAAGTTCCTGATTATTGTAGAAAAAATTGCACACTTATTTTGCTCATCACCTTCGTCCAACGAACTGTCTAAGTCTCCACTTTCTTCATTTACAAGTAATGGTTTCATTTTATCTGTTAATTCTTTACTTTTTTTTCGTAATGTTTCGTATTGATAAAAGCAATGGATCTGAGTTCAAATGTAAACGGTTATACATATCCATGTTTGTTGCCGATCTGTAATATGTATACGATTATCAGTGTAGTTGATGTTTTATATTGAAATTCTATAAATATTATGCATCAAGAAGTCTGTTAACCGTTCTACGTGAATGGTAATTAAATAATTGTACATGCTGCACTTTTCTCTCTTAGTAAAGGAAACAAACATCACAAAATGTGAGTACAAAGACAGCTGGAAATTATTATAAATTTGTATTAATATTCAAGGATTCTTTAAACAAATGTGCTTTGAAAGATTTTTCTCAAATTACTCGTTGCGTTTCTTCTACTATTATTAAATTAAAAAATAATTGGTATTTTCAAATTTTTATTTTATATTATGATTATTAATCAAAAGATAATTGTTGAAAAGTTGTGATAATATGTTAGAAATCAAAATATCAATATAATTTTCAATAACACTTCTAGTAAAAATCTTTGAAGTATCTAACGCATTATACACTTCATAAATATGTCAAACATTAACATGTAGTGGTTTAGTGGAATTTATTACAACGTATTTACGCACCGAAACATTTTTCTTATATAATGCTCCCGGTATAACTTCAAAATTTTGTTATTACTTTCTTGTTTCTCCTCAGACATCATCCAAATAGACAGAAATAAACTTTGTATGATCTTATGACCATGAATAAGCACTATATGCATTGTAGTTGGCATGAAATACCAGTCAGATAAATCTGTATATTGTTTTGCAATACCAAGACAGTAAGTTTTAAACTTCTCTGCATCTATTGCTCTATTAGATGATATAACAGCACATATCATTTTAAACATATTAGTGGCTCACGATCAAGTCCTAAATAACCAATATCATTTTATGGAGAGAAATTCTTTTCACTAGATTTTCTAGTGTTAATTACGAGTGTACCAGTAATCTTAGCTATAGTATCTATGTTATTAAAGAATGTACGAGCTATATTGCCGTTGTTGGTGTTTCCGGATTCTTGACATGGAGCGTCAACTGATATACCTAATTTTCTATGAAGAGCATCCTGTATTTTTTTTCCTTTCTCATAAATTATATATTTCTCATCTTTTGGAACCTAATCAAAAAAAATTTGTGATTTGTATGCAGAGTAAGTATTGTTTTAAATAGTAGTGTTTAAACATTCCGTATTTTACAAATATTTTTGTATGGCGATAAAGAATATTTTCAATATTACTTACAAATAATATTACGTTTATTGTATTTTAAATATAAAAGTGAGGTTGCTGCACTTATATGAGTATTAATTCTTGAGAATAAAATTAAAAATCCATCCACCAATTCAGAATTTAAAAAAAATTCGTCTAATGAATTTAAAAAAAATTGTATTTAACACAAGTCATTAGATAAAAAAAGAGAAATTGATGATAAATAACGCAGAATAATACTTTAAACGTTACTAAATCTACAAAACCTTATCCTTAATTATTAAAGTGAATATGTATTATGATGTACGTTATAATTTTATTTCAATTAATGGTCGCGGGAAAAAGTAACTTTTTATAGAAAATGAGGATTTTCGTTGCAATTAAATCATATATATATAACCATAATGTATCGGAAGACTTTATTTAATACTAAAATTCATTTTTTTCAGATCACGATTTGTAACAAAAGCAGGGCTAAACGTAATGTATAGGAGAAGAGTTGATGTTACACTATCATTTCTTTTTTTAAGATTCATTCGATGGGTGATGTGCAAAACAACCTCCATAAGGCGAATATGCGTGCGTAAAACGGAGAAACCATACTTCAATGAATTGGGGTTAATATCAACATCAGCTAACATATCGATATCGTTAAGATATGAGATAGTACAGTTGCAAACAAAGCATCGCTAACCGTAAGAATCGTTCAAAGCGTTGCAAACCTAGATATACCTATATATTGCAAAGTAAATATCAAATTTGTGTTTAGCACCCCCAAAGACCATGAAAATCATGCGTCATTTATGATTTACAACTTTCTTGTTTAATATTTGCTTAAACAATATGCTTTAACAATCGTTTATTGAAAAATAAACATCAAAATCGTGTTAAGCAACCCCGAAAAGTATGAAAATTACTACTTACTTGTTTTTCTTAGTTAAAACCTCCACGGAAATAGATACGGCCACTGTGATGACTTTGGCGCTGCCTACAGGATACATATAATAACGTAGATACGCGAGGGTAACATATTCTACAAATAGAGTTCAAGACGAGTAAAATCATACTTTAAAATAATTTTTTGAGGCAAAATTCAGTTGACGCGAGAATTTCGACACTTTTTTTGGCGTTTCGTCTCACTGTGCGTCGTGACACAACAAGCCGTTATGTAGTCAGACTACCATTTAAGTCTGACCCCCTTGGGCTCATTCATCAAACGGACGGGTCTAGTCAGGCTGCTCTTGCCATGTATAAACACGTAGAACGGAGGTTCAAAAAAGATGAAAAACTTTATAATCTCTATTCTCAGTTCATGAAGGATTTCTTGAACCTGGGTCATATGAGAATGATTGATGATCCTAAAGAAGCTATATGTTACTTGCCATACCAAGATATACTGAGAGAATCCAATGCAACTACGAAATTGAGAGTAGTTTTCAATGGTTCTGCTCGTTTGCCCACTGGTCTCTCGCTTAACTCTGTATTATATACTGGAGAGAATTTGCTTGCTAGTCTGTTTGATGTTGTTACCAAGTGGCGATTTTATCGTTTTGTATTCACCTTAGACATTGAGAAAATGTTTCGGCAAATAGCAATGGATAATGATGATCAAAGATTCCAGGCTATTTTTTGGAGACCAGACCCGTCTTCGCCTATTAAGATCTTTTTGCTCTCTACTGTCACGTATGGCTTAGCAAGTTCTCCCTTTTTAGCTACTTGCGTTCTACGTCAATAAGCTAATGACTACTTGGTTACTCACCTGATAGCAGCTAAGATCATGCGTGAGGAATTTTACGTTGATGATTGTCTTTCTTGTGGTTATACTGAACCTGAAGCTAGATTTAAATGTGAGCAGTTGGTAGATTTAGCTAGCAAAGGCAATTTTCCCCTGCGAAAATGGTTGTCTAATTCTTCGGTCGTATTAAAGTGTTGGCCATTAGAGTCATTAGGCAATAATTTAAAGAACCTCAACAAAAGCCATAAATGATTGGGCCAAGATTCACTAGAATACTCGTGCCAACGCAACTATGGAAAACCTATCAGCTTCCTTTTTAGCAACCCTTTATTATGGTAGCTCAAAATGGGAATGCCTTGTCAGGGTTGCAGCCTATTGTCTAAGATTTGTCTATCGATGTCTCAATAAGATTACTCACAAGTATTCTAACCCCCTTGAGTCAGATTGTTATCTCGTGGAGCGCCACACTATACCCTCTTTACAGGCTAGTTTACCCTTTTTAAACGTAACTAAATCTCTTTCCTCAACGTCATTAAATCTCAATATTGGAGACTTAAGGAATGCTCGACTTTTTTTAGTTAATTTTCATCAACTAAGTCACTTTGCAGTTGAGTTGGTTGTATTGCGTAAAAATCAAGAGCTCTTCCCACTTCTACCTCCGCCCAGTCGATTGCGTTCGTTGGCTCAAATTTTACTGGACAGTCTCATTAGAGTTGGTGGGCGATTCGACATCTCCATGTTAGCTTACAACGTTCAGCATCCAATAATTTTACATGATAAAGATTATTTTACTTCCTTGTTAGTTGATTTCTATCATAGGCTTACGCTACGTGGAGGTATCCAACTAACGCTCATTACACTCTGTCACGATTTTTGGGTACTCAGAGGGCGACAGGTGGTAAGAGCTAAAATTAGTCATTGTATTTCGTGTCGCAGATACAATTATCGCGCTCAAAAATAACTAATGGGTGAATTACCCAGTTCATGCGTTATTCCTAGTAAACCATTTAGAAAAACAGGCGTTGACTACGCTGGACCGGTTCAAGTTCGTTTGAGCAAAACTCGAGATAGAGGTACGTTGAAAGGGTACATAGTAGTTTTTATTTGTATGGTAACTCGTGCTATCCACTTAAAAATTGTTAAAGATTATACAATGATTAACTTATTTATTTTATTAATTTTCTGACTATAAAACGATACTGATTATTATCGTGTAATATTTGTTGACTATTAAAACTTTTTGTAAGTGGATAAGCGATCCACATTTTCAAAATTCATACTAAAATTTCGATTTATTGATTTTCCATTAATGTTCAGATTCAAAAACCTGTCCATCAAGGACGGGACTATGTTCATCATCAGTATGCTATACTGATGATTGTAATTTATTTTAAGTCTTTTGTATTTTCAATTTGTAATTAGGCGCCCGTTCAGTTACTTTAGTTCAGTCATGCGCTGACTCGAGCTCAACAAGGCTGCCTATAAACCTACACTATAGTGCCTTACACTGGCTGTATTTCACCGCTGTTGCACGTTCAGTTCGCCTCTATTGCTCGTTCAAGCAAGTCGATCGCCAAGTGCCTAATTTTTCTCCATCAAAGCAATTTTTCTACATGAAGCTAAAAGTTATTACTGTATTTTGTGTTCGATATTTTGTTAATACATGATATTTCTGTGTTGGTGCTGTGAGTATCGAAGCTTTCATTCGTACCTGGCTTATCCTGTCATTTGTTCCACTATCCCTCTTCAAATCGTTTCCGGGTCTCCTAATTTAAATATACAGTCTAGTTCTTATTTAATTCTGAACATCCGTAAATATTACTGAATATTACATTTTTTATAATACAACAAAAACATGGTGCAGACGTAAACGTTTAAGAAAATCTATAGCGATAGGAAGATTAAACGTTATATCTCCTAAGATCGAGCGTTTATTTCTTAAATTAATATTAAATAAAGTAACAAATGCAACTTAATTTACATGTTTGAGAAAACACGATAAAGTTATTTGTGATACTTTTAAAGAAATTTCGACTGCTATGGGTTTGATAGAAAAAGACTCAAATATTAAGGATATTTTTAATGAAGCTTGCAGTGTCATGACGCCATTTCAATTAAAAAAATTTTTTTCTGGTTCTTACTTTCAAAAAATATTATGGAGATACAATTTTAGAACTACACGAGATTTTTAAATTAGAAGATAAGACTTGTTAAAATTGTTATTTAAAAGAGCCAAATATAATTTGTACAAAAGTCGTAAAAGATTATTGAAGAAATGTTCTTCTTTTAAACATTTCGATTACCATTAGATTTAAAAAATGTAGAAAGCTCATTTTTAGAATTAGATTCGTATAAAATAAATTAAGAGAAGTAGATTCATCAATATAGTATAAAGCTTCAATGATCCCCGAAAAAGCTGTAGAAATTCTTGATAGAACTTTTCACGATTTATGTAACACGGATACATGGTTCGATAATAAAATTATAGTTTTAGGATGTGATTTCCGTCAAATTATTCCAGACATTAAAAACAGTAATAGAAGTCTAGTTATTGAACAAACAATAAAATCATCAGCTCTTTGGCCATTATTTCAAACTCTAAAATTAAATTTAAACATGCGTTCTGTCAATTATTTTTTAAATGAATTATTTTCTTAATTATTTTTGGAAATAGGGGAAGGAAAAATATGTATATTAAAATTCTAAAAAAAGGAAAACCACTGATGTTTGTTTAAATATTTTTGGTAATTTTACGAATTCATCTATAAATACCGTAATTTCAACATCAAACAATAAGTACACTAATTTTTAAAATAATAATATATTAGAACAGATGTTAGGCGATGCAAATATTTATTATTGTATCGTGTTCAACATCAGTATAAGTTATACTGATAGTTGTCTTTGTATTTAAAATTTGGCGCTTTAAACTAGGTGAATTTATTATCCTATAACATGCGTTAAACATTCTAGCGTGACTACCAATCATAGCGCTCCCTGTATGTATTGCGCTATACTAGCAGCTTACTGCTGCTAGTCAGTCCACTCCGCTCGTTCGTAGCAACCAGTGCTGCCTGTAGTGCTGCGCTGCCGTTCTCCTTCCACATGGAAGTCTCGAGAACCTTTATCTTAGCGTTTTTAGCGTTGCTGATTTTCGGAACGCTGTAAACAGCCTCTTTGTTTTCAATTATGTTTGAGTCGGTTTCAGTAATAAAGTATTCCATTTCTATAGTACAAAGTGTTGTGTTGTGCATATTCTTTCACCTATAAGTGCTTCTGCTCATATTCCTCATCCTACCTTGGTACTCAGCCAACAAAATAACAACCAGCTAGCTCACGTCGTAAGCAACAAGTACCTATACATCCTATATTCTGCTGCAGTATAGAGTGGGTGTGTGATAGTTTATTATGTCGGCCACGGTGAATAATAATAATTACCTTTACACTAATTGGCCTTATTTTTCACTTGTTATATAATACTTGTGACCGCACATTTTAGAACTTTGAGTGACATAATCATCGTACTTTCTCGATACATTCGTATATTTTGACCTCAACGAACGCGTCCATCCCATTTTAAGGTTAGAGACAGTTTAAATTTAGTGTAACTACCCTTATTGATTGGTCAGCTGGCTTCTTTACAAATCAAGACTTCAAAGCTTTGGTTCATTTTCTTTGATTAGTGTTTTCTCATTTACTTCCAACATGGAGAAATTTTACGAAAACCAAGCTGCTTTACACGCTAAATTAAAAAACTAGTTCGCTAATTTCAATTCAGTAGAGATTGGCATAAACAACTTGGTAGTTCTAACACTCCACCTACATTGCAACAATTACGTGATTTTATATCATCTTACACTAAATTAATCTACTAAATACTACTAATATTATATCTAATACTACTAAATTAATCCACTTAAGGCTTATTCACAAAGGTCTTAATCTAGTCGAGTATGGAATAATGCTCAAACAAAACCTAATAAAACTTCAGCAGTAGATCAATCTAGCTTAGAGCAAACTATCTCTGAGCTTGAATATGGTAACATAGTTGATTGTGAAAGTTAAGATGAATGTAGACATGAAACCACTTTGTAACTAGGTATATTGATTTGATTTGATAAATAAGAATTTACGTAAGGTTAATGAATTGTTTTCATTTTTCGGAAGAAGCTGATAATTTTTACATCTTATGGCACAGTTTAATAAAATCATGAATCGTACTTAACCTATAACATCAATAATTTCCTTAGAGGTGAAATAATCTAATAAAACACAATACTTAAGTATAATAGAATTGAATATTATTTATTTACAATTAATTACTTATACTATTAAAATTAGACCACAAAACATTTGATCTGTTCCATTAATAACAACTATGTAAGTGGTAAGCGAATCACATTTTATTCGGACTCCTTCGTTACAATTTTGCATATTTTTTTAAGTTTATTTATACGAATTCATGTATATATACTCCGAGACTATGTTCAACATCAGTATAAGTTATACTGGTAGTTGACTTTGTATTCAAAATTTGGCGCTTTAAGCTAGGCTAATTTATTATCCTATAACACACGATATACATTCTAGCGCGACTACCAATTATACCGCTCCCTGTATGTATTGCGCTCCATACTAGCAGCACACTGCTACTAGTCATTCCGCTTCGTTCGATTGTTGCAACCAGTACTTTCTGTGGTGCTAAGCTGCCGTTCTCCTTCCGCATGGAAGCTTCGAAAACCTTTATCTTAACGTTTTTAGAGTTGCTGATTTTCGGTTCGCTGTAAACAGCCTCTTTACTTTCAATTATGTTTTAGTCGTTTTCGGAAATAAATCACTCCATTTCTATATTGCAAATTGTTGTGTTGTGCATATTCTTTCACCTATAAATGCTCCTGCCCATATTCCTTATCCTCCCTCCTTATCCGGCCAAGAAAACAACAATTACATACAGTCCACTTAAATCAATCATAAACATATCGATGGCGCCACTTATAAAAGAGTAGATAAAACTGATAAAAATATTTATGTAAACTTTCCTGTAGAAGTTTTAAATTGTATCAGAGAAGGTTTCCCACCCCATGAGTTAAATTTAAAAGTAGGTGCAATAGTAATGTTAATAAGAAATTTAAGTATAACTGATGGTTTATGTAATGAGACACGTCTAAAAATTACGAAGTTATATAAATACAATATAGAAGCAGAAATCATTACAGGAGAACAAATTGAGAATAAAGTTTGTCTAAAAATTACCAAGTTATATGAATACAATATAGAAGCAGAAATCATTGCCGGAGAAAAAATTGAGAATACAGTTTGTATACCTAGAATAACTTTGAATTCAGAAAACACGTCTTCTCTACCATTTATTTTATACATAAAACAATGTCCTTTAGTTCTGTAAAGATTGATGATAAAAAAACAGCTTTTTGTGTTTTATCCTGATATAATTTATAATCACGTTATTTCGTCCACTCTGGTGACTGGTCAAGTAGATAAGATACTCGCCTCTCATGCTACCGGACCCAGTTCGTATATCGGGGTGAGTCGTTTCTTTTCTTCAAATTTTACTTTTGTTACTGTACTTAATTATTTATGAATTAAGGTATTGTTAAAAAAATTAAAATGACGTATTTTTTCCTAAATTTTTACTAAATTTTATTACGTTTCAGAAACATTCCAGGAACGTTTCTGTACGTGTTATTTTTGGTCTATCTTGCTTTCTCTTCGAGATTTAGCGTTTTTCTGTTTTTCAATCTTTATGTTATCACGAAATCATTTTAAAGTATATTGGGCACATCTGCACTTATTTTCTACTCAAGCAGAATTTTTTTCAATTTTGTAATTTGATTCCATGAAGATATAGCCTAAAAGCTGAGTTATACTAGTCTTCGCACGGTCATAGAAACATATCTGTACTATGGAGCCACAGCCAGCAACGTTGGACGAGTATATGTGGCGATTTAAGCAGCCCACGCTCATCAAGATTTTCGTTCCACTCGCTAGATGGCCAAGCCTGAAAGTAGCTTTTCCACAAGCGTACTAAAAACTTCTAGCATATAAGATCAAAATATAGCGCTGCGTTACGCGGGATACAATTTAATATCCGACCCCTCTAACATCAGATTTCTCAGATCAGGGGTTCCGGTATTAAATTTATACCAGAATCACACTGGCCAGAATTTAATACACGACCTCTCCAACATGGGTTTTCATATGTCAGGGGGTCTGGTATAAATTCCGGCCAGCGTTACGGTTTTTCTTAGTTAACTCTCAGCGCCAATGCCAAGGCCAGCCATAAAAAGCACAGCTTCAAAAAGTACGGGATGCACAGTTCACTGAACATTATTATAATGAAACGCTTGTGCAGCATTTTGGGAAACATTAGCATAATTTTCTGAAAAATTGCTGTAAAGTAGGACTTTGTCTCCGTTTAAATATTTTGTTCGTTTGTATATATAATTGGATTGTACTTGAGTAATGAAATGATGAGGTATGCATTGCTTTAAGCAGTAGCATAATTTACTTACAAAATCTTCTGTTAAAAGACATTCTTTAATTTACATCTCTCTCTTGCCTGACCAGTGCTAAAAATTATTTCTGAAATACCACTTTCCTCACACATAGCTGACAGATTATTCGAAAATTTTTCAAGTTTGAAACTTAACTTTCATTATATTGAAATAAAAAGATAACTGTGGATTTTTACATAGCATAAACTTAATGCAGTTCTTGTAATTACGAATTTGTACACCCGAGTTTTTGGTTAGCCTTGGTGAATCTTAAGATTCAATCATTGTCGAAACATTTTTGTGTATGATGTAAACACATACGCTATGCGTACTCCTGCTTCCAGCGAAAATAAACTATTTTGCTCGTAGAGAAGCCAATTTAGGTGTTTTTCGCCATCTACGTTTACAAAAACAACATTTTTTTTATTAGTCAATACCCTACTATTGCCGTCACTTTGATATAATTCTAAAACTTCACTGACTGTAGAATCCGGCAACTATTAACCTACATTCATAACTGGCATAGCTAGGACACCTTGTTTTTGTGTCCATTTTTTCGCTTTTTCTGCGATTGACTTAGAAGTTTTAAATTCTTCAGTAATTTTACGAACAGATCAACAATCAGAAGGGACCGTTAGTGCACTAACACGAAACGGATTATTGTAAGGTAGGCTTTTGAATTGTTTCTATAATGCTCTTTGTAGTTCTTCGAATTTTTTCTATCTCGAATGATGCATTTTTTTGGGTGGCGACGACTGCAGGTCACTCAATGATTTAGTATTATTATCAACTGCATTGATTCCAGATAATCTGACAATTCTAAAAGATTTGAAGGTGACCTGTGCTCAAAATAACATAACTTTTGGCAATCGTAACAAATATGAGAATTGTCAGAATAAATTGTGAACGTTTCCAACATTTTTTGGTCATTTTTCTCAAACGATTTTCAACGTGTCCATCGGTCTCATAAGGATTCGCGCGTCTATCCTTGTGATCTTGTACCGTTAACAAACATGACATGATATCGGTTTAATCCAAAGTTAAAAGAAAACAGCTACATTCAAGCACAGCGTATCACCTGTCAACAAAGACTTTATACGAAAACAAATTTTTATTTAAATCTGCTTCAAAGACCGTCATAATATCTCACCTTTTTTCCTATCTTGAAAAGGGTAAATAAATTCGAATGAAGCCTTTTATTCGTAATGTGATTGGTTAGAGTTGAGATCACGTGATTCTTATTCAAACGACGTTCGCGGGTTATGAAAATAATTATTCTTAAGACTGAGTCAACAACTTTCAAACAGTTGAACCTATACGATGTTTTAAGAAAAAATCTATGTGTTATTAAAAAACGAATAATTTGATTATTTTCAATAAAAATCTTGAAAATAATTTATTATGTAAAATGAGATTTCGGGAGTTGGCGCGCAGAGTGCGCAGGGAGCGGAGCCCCGTAGTTTGGGTAAAAAATAAAATAGGTTTGGCTCTTAAAACGGTGCACTTAGAGACCTATTTAAACTTATTTACACAGATTAAGTGAATGCTTTTTCGGGTGCAGCTCACTTAAGATTACAATTAGTTATTAAGCCACATATCACTCCAGTAATTGTTCTGGAGGTACTAAAATAATGTACATAGAAGGATTTTTTTTATAGTAAAGAACAGTTGCAAATTACCAATTTTTATAGTACTGGTAATTTTTTGGACTGTAATAAAGTAAAAACTTATTATGGAACGTTATATTCAACATGATTAAACATAATATGTCATATTTAGACTAATTGTATTGAAAAGAAGAGCCGAAGTTTTATCTACTAGTTATTAAACTTAAAAGACCACAAAATTATGTAATAGGCAAATGATTTACGTTGGCTGTTATCATAATATTTGCAAATCTCTGACACAATCGGCATAACAATTTATACAAAAAAGCTAAACGCAGATCAGAAGGAACGAACATAAAAATAGAACAAATCTCAAACAAAGTATCACTTTCCAAATGTTGCTCACATTATATTAGAAAAAATAGTAATTATAACATGAACAGCTCGTATGCTACTGTATAATAAAATCGTAGGTCTGCTGAAAACTCGTCTTTTGATACTACATAAACGTATTTGATAAAATAAACAATAAGCAATCCTGTTACCATTGGTTGTGTAATTTAAATAGTTTTTTTCATTTTCCAGAAAAGAAGAATACAACTGAAAAAGATTCGTTTATTATGCAGAAAATATATATTTCTCGCATAACACAAGACGATATGTACACACAAAGGATAATCAAAGAAAATAAAATGTGTAAATAAATATACGTTACACACGAATGTAAGAGATGAAAAGCTTAAGGACGTATACGCGATATAAGTTGAAAAACCTTTGAGCATTAATTTACACCAGAGATGTGAAAAGATCTCGGATGAAAGTTTCAGCCCCTTTAAAACGTTTTCAATGCGCTTTTTGCCGTACAGGTTACGTGCAATCCGTATAGCGTCCTACTACGCTGATTGGGAATGTGGGTCAATGGATAGTGTAGCAGATGTCCCGATGCTCCTGATTGGCCCTCACATTCAGAACAGAGACGCACACAAACCTTACCAAATAATCACTAAATCAGAATAGACGTACATCGCATGTCTGTGATGTTTCCAAATTCCATAAGTGTATGAGTGATATACATAGATATACTTCCAGTGTAAACGTCTTGTGCATTTCAGAATCGACCATGCATGAAGGTATATAATGCGGCAACTGTCTAAACTGCGGTGCAGGTATAGATATATCTGAAGAATATTATCTCTGGAAATTCACAGCAAAAAGACATGGCAAACAAATTGTCTGTATACAAATAATAAACATGTGTTTATTGATATTAATAGTGAGTCAAGTCTCTGGTTGCGCAACCAATAATGTACATTAGCGCCTCTACATCGCTTATTAGCACTACCGGGTCGAAATTTGTAAAGCCGGCGACTTAAAAATCAGCAACAACAACATTTGGAAATAATTTAACTATTCACTTATCAATTTTTAAAATAACATCCGTATTGTTTATTTTTTCAAAATTCCAATTTACTCAAAAGTTATTAACAGTCATATTGATTCCCGACATATCCCACAATAAATGTTTCCTCTCGACTGGTTCAACGAATCTTTCTGAAATTTGGTTCGTATGTCAAAAAATAATAGCCCTTTGAGAATATATTTTGAGAATGTATGTGGCGTGTCATTTGTTCAAAAAAAATCACAATTGTTATGAACATTTGTAAATAAACAATACTTTTCAATCGATTACAACAATCTTAACCACGGCATTTGATTCCTTGTTTAATTTCAAATGAGTAACTGAAAAAAAATTTGGGGACTTGCATCAAGTAAAGAACTGCGTTGATTAGTTTCTGGCGCTCTTTGACACGAAGCAACGCGCCTTGCGCGTCGCGCGTCTGAACTTGCATGAACTTGCCCATTAATTAAGTGCTTACACTTTGGATGATCATATTCATAACTCGGAGTACTTTGCCAGTGTTAAGGTAAGTGTTTTATAAATTTCTTTTCAAAAACGCCAAGAGCTGATTCTTTTTGTAATCCATTAGAAAAAAAATAGTCATAGTTGTGTACATAAAGACGTTGCTCAAGTCACAAGTTAATGGAATTCAAAGTCTACAAATTCAGTTGTATAACACAGGACCAAAAAAAAAAAAAAAAAACAGAGCGTCCTTTTACCAAACCCAGCCTACTCTATTCTTTTTTTTGTTGTTTAAACTTAAACTTCTGTAAAAACTAAAAACGCAACAATTATATTACGAAATTCTACAAACTAATGCGCCCCATTGTCCCTGTATCAAATGTGTTCATCAGAATAGCTTTAATACAACCTACAACCTTAGAGTTCCTCTTTCAACCACCAAAGCTCTAATAACCTAACCTCAAACCCCTAAAACCCAATAACGGAAGCTTTGTAACGACATTCTGTAAACTTTTGCACCCGATTGTCCCTATAGCCAAAGATTTTTGACAAAATAGTTTGAAAATATAGGCCAACAACCCCAGACGTTCTTCACGTACCATAAAACCTTAAATACCATAGCCTGAAACCCCCATACACCTGATAAAGAAAGCCTGTCAACCATGGTGTGCAAAGTAATGCACTACATGGCCATTCCAACCAAAGATCTTTTTGACAAAAGCCCCTAAACCTAAGCCTTTTTAAGGTTAATTCCCTATTACTTGATCTACATGTTTGTACCTTGTTTTAAAATACCACTGAGGTAAATTCTAAATCATTAGAAAGAGTATTTAAGCATAAGTAGATACATCCTAAATATACGTGCGTCCTGCTCTACTCGAATAAGGGGCTCTTTTTTATCTGTCCTTCAACAATGTATGCGATTTGTGGTATTTAAAATATTATAACATTATTTGCGACTGAGGAGTGCTGAATGGGAAGTTATAATCATCGAACGTATTACTAAGTAGCAGATGTGAAACAAGCATTAGTAATGAGAAAAGACGTAATATGGTTTCAGCAAGCAATAAAATCTGTATTTACAGTAATTATAAATCGTGTTAAATGTATAAATTTCTACAATTTTAGTCAATTTAATGATCTGTTGCTAAAATTTGTTCTTTTTTATGATAATACCGTATTTTTTTCTATTTGAAAAATAGACGAAGAGATTTTCTTTGATGAATAGTTGCTGCATCTTTTTTAAGATACCAACAGCAGTCTGATGTTCAAAGTCCACGTAGATAGATTCCTCGTTAAATTAAAATTTTTCTTTAATCCACTAATAAACGTAGTTAAGACGCTCAAAATGTAATGCTATGATTTTAACAAGAAACCTGGTATAAAAAAAAAATTTTGTTTTATGTATTAATTTTAGAAAATCAAGCGTTTTTCGCTCTACACAATGCTATCACACGTTTTTTTCGCATTTTTTCGTTATACTCTATAATTTGCTGACATACCGCCCTACTGAAAAATTTTCACGTGTATTAAATGCACATGAAATCCACATGCAATCTACGTGAAATCCACGTCAAATGGACACGAAACTTACGCTGATTGCATCTAGACAAATTCACGGAAACTTTGGTTAAAAAGCTTCCGTTATTAGATTTTTGGGGGTTTGAGGTTAGGTTATTCGAGCTTTGGTGTTTCAACAGGGACTCTAGAGTTGTTGGCTTATGATTTGAAGCTACTCCGGTGAAGGTCTTTGGTTGTATGGGCAATCGGGCCCATAAGTTTACATGATTTTGTTAAAAAGCTTCCGTTATTAGATTATCGGGGGTTTCAGGTTAGATTACCAAAAGTCTAGACGTGCTGAAACAGTTTAAACATCAGATTCGGTTTCAGCGACCGAAAAAACACTGAGTAAGCTGGGTCTGGAAAAGGATCCTGACTTTTTTTGTTTGTGGTCCTATGTTATTTATTTGCCAGTCTTGCAAAAGGTAAGTGAACAAGCAATCAGATATTATCAACACACTAAAATTTTCATGCGAATCAGAGAAATAACACCAGCGGTTCTTCAAAGCGGCGGTGACAGTGACGGAAAAGATGATTTTGATAAAGATCCTGATTTAAACGACAAGGTAATCCTAATGTGAAATTGTTTTAATTATTCTTAAAGATATAATTTTTAATCTGCAGTTACTTAAGTTATTTTTTTAACTTTACTCATTTACACACTTTTTCAATCCTATAAAATCTTTTTTTTACTGCGACTGTATATTTAATCTAATCAAGCAATGTCACCATTTAAATTTAACCTTTGATCAAAAATATTTGATTAGACGATAAGATAAAATTAGTTAATTGTTTAAAATTATTATTATTATTAATAAATAAGGATTCAATTTGATTTGAACAAAACAAATATTTAATTATGAAAGTGAAATTGTAATTACTTAGAATAGTTAAGTTTTTGACAACGTAAATATTGTGTTTTTCAAAATAATAAATTGTCATCTGAATATTTTTTATGACTATAAATATTCGAATTTAAATTGATTATTGCAGGACTTTAAAGGATTAACTGGCAAAAAAGTTCGCTGCGAACCACTGGCTATTAAAATAAAATCTAACAGTAACCTTTTTATGGATGAAACTCGGGTCACAGATTTGAAGCTTGCTATTTCCAATGAAACTACATATTCAGGTAAAATTAGTTTACTAACAACAGTACCTTTAGCTTAAAGTGTTCCGCAAGATAACATTTCCGTTGTGGAAAATGGTCAGCAACAGCCAAACAGAAGGGACTGCTTTTAAACAATCTTGGTAGCTTACATGAGCAGTTTATAAAACAGAATCTAGACATTACAATTTCATTATATAAATTCCGTAAACTAAGACCATGAGAATATATTTTAGCTGGTGCTAAAAAAAGTCTCATTGTTTGCGTTTGTAAAATACACCAGAACATGAAATTAAAATATAAAGGTTTGAAAAAAAAACTTCACCCAAAAAGGCACTAATTTTAGTTATACATATCATATCGAGATGCATTAAATAACATGCTCTGCGAGAGTCCAACACCCAGTTGTTTTTTTGACGACTGTAAGAAGTATGCTGGCTTGAATGTCATTATTGTTAAACTGCAAATTTTATTACAAAAATCTGAAATTACGGACCAGCACAGATAGGTGCAGGTTATTATCAAAAGTAGAATCGAAAGAAATTTTTTGACACATTTAAACAAACATTTTCCTGAATTGGCCAAGAACGATTTTATTACGGAGATCTCAAGCAGCTTATTTTCAAAAAATAAAAATTTAGTCGGAGAAAGGAAACAAGTAGTCTGCTTGGATTGCAATAAAAATTATACGTGTCAAATTCAAAATGCCGTTCAATCGCAATACTGTGCCAATGTTCAAGCTACTTTGCATTAATACGCAGTTTATTTAAAAAAAAAAAACAATTTAAACATTGAAATTTAGTTCTGATTTCGGAACACCTTCAACATTATCCTAATTCAGTATATTTATTTAACTCCAAGTTAATAACTTACTTAAAAGAAAAAATGGGTTCGGATACTATTAAAAACACTATTTATTTTTCAGATGGAGTTAGATCTCAGTATATACATATATATATATACACGAGAGTGCGCGCGCCCAAAATCAGACTGCTGACACGCACTGTATATATAGAAATCGCAAGAGATGCCGCGCGACAAACTCGCGTGACTCTGAGCGTTTTCCGCTCGGGACCAGTCGGAGCGTTTTGGCCTCGGGTTTTCTCGCCTCGCAGCCGAAGTGCTCGTGTTCATCGCAGCGAATCTCTATGACCAAAACACAAGCAGCTGCGCGCATTCAGCGCTACAGCTACATGCGTTTAACGCAAGGGGAGCTACATGCACTGAACGCTAGATGGCCTCGATGCGCTAAACCCGTAATTCTGCTCTCCGTGTAGTTTTCAGTGCGTAAATGATGAACACATCACTTCTTTAAAATTTCTTTATGAACGAGCAGTACAATTTTTTTTAAATGTACAATTTGATTTTTGTTTCAAAGGAGAGCATCAATTAAACGAGAAATTTCTAAAGCCCCGATATGTTATGGCAAAAACAGTAAATCACACTCGTCAATACCATTGCTTTACACCTATAAGTACAGCTCAAGTATCATGCAGAAAATTTTCAGAATCCGAAAAATTTATTGTTGAAAGAGTAATTAAAACAAGAACAACCCATGCGATTCGATGAAAATTAATAGTCTTGATTGTACATGAAAATGAAATCTATTTTTTTTTTTTTTTTTATTGTGTATTTCCTACCCGTACACCAGTTACAACTGATTTTTACGGGCACCCTCTACCACCTCTGTGTGGAGGGTGTTG
>JAPYYV010002608.1:0-20508 GCA_030522625.1 Copidosoma aretas
CAGGATTTGAGAATCATGTTCGAAATAAAGGTGACTCTCGCTTTCATCAATCATGCATGAAATAAAAAATTTGCTCTTCTTTTTTATTTGTTTATAAAATTAAAGCATTCAGATGAAGGTTACCTGATAGGTCAGATCATTTTATCTGCCCGCTGATGGAGTGCCTTACCTCACTCGTCTGTTTCTACTTAAATTTTGTAGACCTTAGACTCTGATAGGTTTAACATAAACAAACTTATGAAAAAACAAGACGGAAACAAAAAAAAATGGTACAATTGTAAGGATCTGCTTTTCTGAAAAATCTAAAATGCGCAAAATAATTTTTTATTGAATGCATGATGATTGGAGCAGGATTTGAGAATCATGTTCGAAATAAAGGTGACTCTCGCTTTCATCAATCATGCATGAAATAAAAAATTTGCTCTTCTTTTTTATTTGTTTATAAAAAGATCGTGATTTTTCTGATTCGTATTTCATGAAATTCAACGGGAATAAAAGTATCGAGCTTTTATATGAAAGGGAATATATGAAGCACGCCATTGCTAATCCGCCGATGAAAAGGCTCAAACATACGATGACGAATTAAAGTAAGAAATTTCTAATTTAGCATGCAGAATATTTGCCATGTATTTTTAAAAACAAAAAACCACAGAAATATTTTATTCTGACTCTTTTTCAATTTATTTTAGCGATCACAAGTCAGCATTAGAAAAAAAACAGACATAATTATCTAATGGTACGAACTCTTAGCACGCAATGCACCGGACCATTTTGGAGTCGTTAAATATTTCCGAGATTCATCCTGGAATCAAATCGCTTGGTAAGTATAATGCGATTACGCTCACGTGCGCGTCAGAGTCGAATCGTCGCTTTTTCCTCTTCACAGCGTCGAGAGAGCTACACGCCGACATACAGCGTTAAAGTGCATCAGGAGCATTCAAATATTAACGCCTGGTCAGGCTGATCCCTTTTTCCGTTTTAAAAGTCATTTGCCGGGAAAAATCGGGTCATCTTCTTTTTTATGAATAAAAAATAAGTAACATTTTGACGAGATTGTGAAAATGGTAATAAATAACATGATAGTTCATTGTCTGTATTTATTATCTTATCATGTTTTGAAATGTATAATTTCTCCTCTTCGACATATTATTTCCATGGATTTTCTCGAGCTAGTGTGACTTTTATCCTGCGATTCATGCAATAAAATGTAGATGTTCATGTTTACAACAAGATCAGTGTAAAATAATTGCAACAGCATCAAAAATATTAATAACCATTCGAGTGAGACATACGAATTCGGATCTTTTCGAGAAAGCGAGTACTTGTATTGGCTAATTTTTTCATCAATTTTTGAATCAGCCGATGATAAAAAGTTCAGTTTGTACAACTAGTTTCCGCGTATCGAAATTTAAGTTTGGCAAAAGTTTTGCCAAACTTTTCCAGGACAGCGTTCCCAAACTTCTTGAAAACGAAGCGCCCTCTGCTTGTAGCTTTAAAATAACTTTTGCCCGATTCATGAATTCCAAACTTTTTTCCAATCCTCGGAATTCAAGTGGAATCATTCGAACAAGGAGATCCAAGAATCGCGGTTTGAAACTCGTCCGATGAACAAAATTTGACAGTGTTGCAAGGAAATAAGGAGACTGAAGCAATTATTGGACAGTTTCACCGCGATTCCTGCGACGATGCGCTTTACACGTCGTCTTCATCGTGCCCGGCACGAACGAGGAAGGACGAGCGGAGACCTCAAAATAGACCCGACGGCGATCGGTTCAGTATTCCCGGAAACGAGCTCTCGCACCGGCGAAACTTCCTTACCCGCGCGATACCCCGAGCGCGCGAGCCGACCCAAATTTCCGGGCCGTCGGGATTCCGGAGCTCCCCGCGCGGAGCAGCCGGCCGTTATAATATAGGCCGCCGCACAGCCGCCGCCCCCGGAATTCCACCGACGGCCGCTCGGCGACTCCGAAAGAGAGATATCGCGGGGCCCGAGCGTCATCATCATCATCATCATCATCATCATCCCCACCGTCACACTCGGGCGGCATTCTCCGCGTCGATGTGCTTAATGAAATTCCGGCTCCGTCGCGCCGGCCGAGGGGGGGGGGCGCGAGGAACTCGGATTCGGAGAGTGGCTTTATTTTCGACCGGCCGCGGTCGAGCGAGGGCGGTCGCGTGGGCGCGTTTTGGGGGCCGTGACGCGAGTCGATACGCACGGGAGCGCCTGGTTTGGGTAAGGAAGCTCGCTGCTGATGCGCGGGAGTTGAGGATGTGTTTATCTTCATCGTCGTCCCGTTCGCGGTCTTGGTTTCGAAGAAACTGCCTACCCAACGATAATGCAACAACTACTATTGTCACAGCAAGCGCGAGGTAAAACAGATACCTGCTCGAACGACGTCCCAGGGTAACTCAATGAAATTTTCTCTGCACTTGTGGGGGGGGGGGGGGGAGAAAACCTCAACGATGCCTTTAAAAATACCTGATTTGATGAAGCAAAGAATCTGGTGGGGTTGAACAACAAAAACGTAGCAGTTTAGCTGGGCAGCTTCAAAAAGTGACCACCCTTGCGTTGCACTGTGCGTCGCGATCGCGGATACTTCATCTGTAATAGCCATCATCCGTGCGTATTTATATTCTAGTTTTGAATGATCAATCGATCCCTCGGTTTAATCTTTGTTTCGGTGTACAACAAAATATCAGGACAACTTTGGATTGTACCGAGCATAATTTTCATCCGCGTGGCTCTTTCATTACATGGAATGACTGGTAGGGTTTTCCTGGCGCAGGGTGCGAGTGCGGAATCGGGTTCTCTACGTTTTTACCGCGGATTTTCTTCATCCTGCTCGATAAAACTATCTTTCACTGTTTGAAAAAAAAAATGGTCATTTTGAACCAAAATACCTCTTAAAACTCAGGCTGCAGGATCCAGTAACTTGAATAATGTTGTCCATGGCAAAATCCATCTTCGCAGTGACATGCGATTCTCGACCGACAATAATCTTTATCGCATTTAGATTGCTGAGATAGCGGACAGCCAATAAGATTACAACAATTTTCTTTCGAGTCAAAGAAGAGTGTTAAATCCCAAACTGATGGACCAAACAAGTATTTTGTTTTATCGTATACTGATTCTGTTTTCAATGGCGCAGGTGTGGTGGTATTTTCCATTTTTTTTCCTTTTTTTTTTACCAAACTCTCGGGTACTGGGACAATATAGGGCCTGTTTGAATACAAAATATTGAATTATTTATTTATTCATTAAATGCTCTCAGTACTTTGTGAATATAATTAATCGATTAGTTGTTGATATAAAGTTTAACGTAACCTCTTTTTTTAGTTTTTATGAACTCTAGTTATCATTTCTCATATTTATTTGTCACATTTTGTAAAATTGCAACGATTTCTCCAAACTACTGTGATTTATTCGGTATTATATTGTAATACCGTGTATGAATTATGTAACTGCTATCATAGAAAATTAAAAAAATAAGAATACACCAGAGTTTAAAAACTGAATGTGTCGAGGTTAAATCTATTGTATTTATAATATAAATTTCAAAATCAATGATTAGTTTAATAATACAATTTATGAAACTATTCATCAACAATTAATTTAGAAAAATCTTTTATCAAACAACTGATCAAAGAATGAAGGCTTAAAACAAATTATTGTGAAATATAAAAATAATGTGACTGACTAGATTTTTCATACTTAGGTCGAAAACATTCGTATTTATATTACCGATGCTTTACGGTAAAACAAGACATATCAAGGTTGCAAATAAAAAAAAAAAAAAAATTCTGCATATATGGATCGATATAATTATTGATCACTTGTACGGGAACAAAACGAAAAATCTAATTACCCTTGATCCAAACGAATGTTTCCTTGGCTTGTAGCAAGTACACTTGGTAATTTCAGAGCTTGACATTTATTCACTGTATGTAAAGCCACTAGCACGCACATAATCAATAACACAGAAAAAAAATTGCGTAACATGTTTGATATTGAATCCACAAGAGCGTCTTCGTTACGGCTTGAACTCAGAATAACAGCTTCGAATGGATGAAGAAGATTTCCTTTCCTTATTTCCAAGCCATCGCGGGTTTCGAGTTTCCTCATCAGTGAGTTTTTCATACACGAGCCTTGCAAATTTATTTCCTACTGCTTTTATAAATGCTTTGTGATTCTCTTAGGAGGGAGTGGATGAATCGTACTTTTAAATCATTACGTTATGTTGGCGTGAAAATACGTACGAAAATCAAGTTTTCACAAATATGTTTATTTTTATCGATAACTATTACGTCATTTAAATTGCAATCGATGCTATGACTAATAGTCATTGACTTTGACTAAAGTAGGGTATATATTACGCATATTGGCAGTAGATTTCTTTATTACGTAACCTTTACATATATGTATTCGAAAAATCTTATCGGCGATGACAGCGAACACGAGTGAAAATTGGGAAGTTGCATTAAAAAAAATCTATTTGGTCCGACGGACAAACTATTAATAAACATTGGACACGTACTTTTTTTCATGTACATAAATATTGACGGAGATAAAGCACATCAAAGTTTGTGACGACGTCATAGTGCAGTGAATTTTACACATTTTTTCACTGCACTGTAACGTCATCGGCCCCCACTCCCGAACTTACATGTGTGATATATCTTAGTCAGTTTTTGTTTTTGCAGAAAAAGAAATATTTGTGCCCAAACCTGATGAATTGTTATCTTTATTTCATCAGTTTTCAGCCTTCTGAAAATAATGTACATACACATAGTAGTGTAATAGGTGGGATGAGATAAAAACATGGAGATTTAGTTATCCTATGCGATGTTGATTAAAATGTATGACAATACTTTTTTCATCCAATAATTTTAGTTAAAAAATTTTATTTGGTAATGCACGAGATAAGTATTTGAGCTTCTGAAATCGTTCTAAAATGTTCAAAAGCTCTTTCTTCACTACTTACGTATGAATTAAATATAATTTTCAAAACCTTATCTTTTTTGCTTTAATAAAAAAATATAATCAAATAATTCTATCTACCAAAACTGCCTTATTATTAACATGAATTAATTTCTATGCCAATAAATCCAAGCATAAAGAATCAATTTTTTTTAATATTTACTTCCTATCTTCTAGTCTCTTTGACTCAAATATTTTTTGCTTACATCGTAGCTAGTCAAAAAAATCAAAAAACCTTCATCATAATACTGTGATTTGAGTATACAATAATATTGTGTGATATGGTGCAATTAAGATTTGTGAATTAATATTTTTATATTGCAGTTATCATATAAAATATCAAGATGACAGAAATTATATAAGAATATAACGTTGCTTACTTTGGGTGGGGAACATCAGGCTTTTCAAGTTTTACTTAAATAGATTTTTCAGAGATTTTAACTTCAGTGCTGCAATTTTGTTATGATATAATTTGTATTAAATTGATCGATTACAAACAATTATTTACAAATAGTCAGGTTTTTGTAATGTTAATATTTGAAGAAGACAGTAATTTAAAAGTTTTTTGCAAACTGAACCCCTAATCTAGCAAGTGCTCTTGGTTGGAAACATGTGAAATGTACCAATGTTAATATGACTATTTTTAAATCATTCAAAATCCTTACTGTAGACAGTGGGCATCAAAATTATTTTTCTCGCTCAAACATAATCACGCTACTATGTTCGTAACAAATAATTAGATTTTTAACGTACTAGTCATTCCGATACGAGAATTTAAGAAAATTGTTCAATGCAGTTTACCTGCATCTTTTACATACTGATCTAAAATCAAAATCTCAGCTCGTTTTTTAGCAATCAATCGTAAACTAGTCTGATCTATATTAGTCAATCACGTAAAGATTTATGCTACTGGAGTTATATAAGTAGGTATGAAATTTTTTTCTTTAACTTCCGTACAATATTTCATAGAATCGAGGAAAACATTTATAAAAATATTTTTCCTTGATTAAACTATTTTTCGTTGATTACAGGAGTACAAAAAAAAGTAAAAAATACAAGAACGGCATGGAATATTCTGGATCTTTGTTTGGAATATCAAACATACATCGATGGCCTAAATTTTCCTATAACGTCACAATTTTTAAGATTGATCAGTACCGGTGCTAGTTTTGTGAGCTGAATGATATGATGAAAGCATTGCCGTGTATAAAGTTATTTTATTCATTTTACTATTAACTGTAACGCAACAAAGTACTCAATGATTAAAATTCTTTAATAGCGATTTAGGCAGTCTAAATTAGGAAATTTACGCTTGCCATACAAAGAATGCAACATTTTAAATATGCTGGTTCTACTAATACAATAAAAAAGAATATTTTGTGAATCTTTCAGAAGGAATGAAATGAATATTTTTCTCGATTGAAAATGTTAAAAAATAAGCTCTGTGTTCGATGTATAATTACAGTTTTGAATTTTTGTTTCATTTAGAAAATCAGCTTTACTTGTGCTTGTAAAAAACAATTATATAAAAAAGGTTTTTTTGTACTTTTCGACATAACGATCACGTTGACTACCCAAGTACTCTGAGAATCCTAACAAAACGTAAAAAATGACTATGTTAACCGAACAATAGCACAAGTACATGACTAAAGTCATTTTTTCGTTTAGTTACTGGATTGTTGATTATTCTAGTTTGCACAATTATATAATAGATACCATCGAATACTATTTATAAAAATTAAATTGCGCGACGGTAGTTTCAAAATAAAATGCTATGATCAGGAACACCCATAGCAAGACTGCGACTAATAATTAATGTTTTTTGACAACTATAATCAACAATAAAAGATGCTCAATCTTCTTGCCGACATTCATTACGTATAAACTTTTGTCCACCTGGACAGTGATGTGCTGCTGTAATTATATACGGGTAATATGGTTGCCAATCACAATATCCGTCTTTTTTGCAGTAGCAATAGATGAATGGCGACCCAAAATGTTCACCATCACGAGGTGGACAACCAACTTGCAAACAACAACCAAATGCCGTGTCATCTTTGACAGATGCACTTAATGCGTATGTCTTATTCCGCGTGTGCGTGGAATTGATGATTGTGGAATTTATGTTAGTTGTCAATAACTTGTTCAAGGTAGAGTTGGAATAATTGCTTGACGTTGGTTTAGAGTTGTTGTATTGCACCGTAGTTGTAGATACATGATTCATTTTTGTATATCCTTCAGCCACTTTCTGTTTTTTTGGTTGGTCTGAAGATTCTTTTTCTGCATCGTACCTATTTAAAATATTCGAAAATTACTATCGCATTTCTTACACGTTTTTTTCAAGAGTGTAATAATCAATGATAGAACAAAATGTATTCAGTTCATCAAATATTAATTACCTAGAATGATCTTCAACAAGCTTTGTAACTTTGACTTCGATGGACTCTCTTAATTTTTTACTGGGAAAAAAATGCAATGTCAAGTTAGACTTTGTATCATCAACACAAATTGATATGCTACGCAATTATATCAAATTAATGATCATACAATAAAAAAAAATGTTCATAATAATTTTATCATAAGAAATAGGGATATTCGTAATATGTAATTCTGTTTAATATATATTTAATTTTCGTTAAGCTCGCGTTTTTAAGTCACCAATATTGTTAAAATAAATACTTCTAAAATATTATCAGTGAATACTGACAGTGCCAAAAATTGTATAATTAATTTATAATCAATGTGGAATTCAAAAACAAATTTTAAAGAGGTAAAAACCCCCTCACTAACACAGGAAAAGGCAAAATAATGGGTTAAGTTACTGGTTTTCATTAGGTTTCAAAGAGACCTGTTTATAGCAACATTATTATGAAACACCGAAGGCTGAAATTCGGCTATAATAAAGTGTAGATGTAATAATTTATAGCTGTATCATAAAGATACATATCCAATCGCGAAAATGCTTTTTTAGTAAAGCTTTGTGCGTCTTTACTTGATGAATACTTTCTTATTATAAAAGTATATAACGTATCATAAACTATTAATAATAACATCCAATTTTTATTTCGGTCGAATTTTAGTCCTATGAGCATAGAACAAGTTAGATTTTATTTTAACAGATCATAATAATTTATAGACACTTCAAATACTGCAATTTTTGTTGCAATCCATACTACTCTCTATTTAAAAATACTACACCGGCCACTAATCACATGATCAATTTAGACTAATTATATAACGAATAGTGATTTATGTATCCTTAAGAGTGAACTTTAATGTCAATAAATACGACTAAAATTATGTAATATTTTAAATACTATTTTTCGTATTTTGGGTTTTTTAAATAATTAGTAATTCTTAGTAAGGTATATTTATAATCTATGTATTGTAAAATTAATTAAAAATATTAGTCACATAATTTGAATATTTCAATATTTATTAAGAAATAATTTTGTAGTGAAATACAATTATCTGTACTGAAAAATAGTTAATCAATCAGTCGACATTCATTGCGAATAAATACTTCCCCAGCTTCACAACGAGGAGCTGCTAATATAATCGAGGGCTGTTGAGCATACCAAATACAATATCCATCATTTCCACATTTACAGTGTATGTATTTGTACGTCCACTCCCGAATAAATCCGGGTGTTTTGCGTTTACGAAGTGGACAGCCGACTTTGGAGCAACAACCAGACGGTGTTACATTACGAGCAGAAATAAAAGCATTCGAAAGTTTAGAACTGACTTTTACAAAACTCTTTGCAGTGATAAGCGAGTTGTCGGTCAATTCCGTCATACTATTAACATGCATCATTTTGTTTGAGTTCTCGATTGTAGGTTTGGAACAATTTTTATCGTATCCACCGTGTGCTGACAATTCTTCGATTCCGTTCAAATAATTTATACTAGTATTGTATCTGATAGGAAGATTTAAGACTTATTAGGAAATTTTTCGTAAACAATGTGTTTTATTGAACATTTAGTAAATATAATCATCGTACTATCACAATATTAATTTTGTGAAATGTTTATGTTAAAAATCTATGATTGGGCAACATTAAAGTATTAAATTTAATGTTGCTCACCTCATGTAGGGTTCGGCAGGAACTTCAACTTTATCTCCAACGTCAAAGGGCTTTAGTGAGAATTTATCTTCTTTTCTGTGATTTAATATTAAAATGATCTTAAATCTTACATGAGTCTAAATATTATTAAAGTAAAATAGTATACAAACTATACAAGCTTATTTTAGGAGGATATTTGTGAGCTCGGATTTTATGAGAAAAAAATACTTGTTTCATGATTTATTTTTATGAACACTCTATTTTTGGGGATACCTACGAGTTCTTTAAATAAACTCAAATTAAGTTTTGGTTAACAAGTTATTAATAACAAGCTGCTTTAAAATACTAAAAAATATTACCTTGTAACGCTTGCTCCAGAACCACATGGTTGAGTTAAAAACAAAAACCATTTAAAATTTGTGATAAATATCGTAATTATAAGCTTACCAACCATTGTGATTGAAGAAATTTGAAGCGAATTTAATTACAAACGTATGCTACTGATGTTTTAGATCTACTGAGCCAGCAGTGTTTGAATATTTTCTCGATGCGACTCGACTCTGTTTTGCGATCAATGACTCATGAATCGTAGAATATATACTTCACTAATGAGAGTTAATAAGATCCTGGCAAGTTTTACGTAAGTGCACATTTTCCGTTCCTTACCTTTGACGTACTTCTTATAATCCCGGAAAATGATATGTGAATAATTTTTCTACGACTCAGCCAATGATTTCCAAGATGTGTTATGGATTATTTAGCTACTTTTCCCATTCTTATTGGAAAAATTTTGTCCAAGCCAGTAACTTATTCACCCGTTACTAGTGTGTATAATTTAGTTTGTTATATCTCTGTGACCTAGCAGATGATGCTCAACACGTGCTATATATTAGCCGATTTACCTATACATTACTTGAAATTCTCACTAAACTAAAATGTTCCTTCTATGAATACGTTACCTTTATTGTTTCTGAGTAAACAACACACATTTCTAGACATTTGGATCAATTAACGAAAAAGAACTAAGACTATACTGATAAAATTTAAAGTACTTTACATTCATTAAGTCGATTACATTGTAATTTAGTATATAGAATATTTTCTATCATTTTCGTACAATTGATTAACCAACAAACCTAATTACAAAACACAATTTTGTCCACTTTTTAACAAAAAACATGTGTTTCCAGCTTAATTAACGTAAAAAAATACTGGTTGAGAAACCATGCGATACAAATATTTATAACTATTTAACAAAACAAATTAAGTAAAATTATTATATTTGCAATAACGAATCATGTATAATTTATTTTTTTTATTTTTTATTCTTTCAACCTTATTCATTATGAAAACCTTTTATTTATTCGAATTTCCAATGGATAATATATAAAGTTTTTTATATGGATTATCTCGTGTACAAATAAAGTCGATACATTTTAAATAATTAGACATATTTATTTTCTAATGTTTTGGTCGACATGCCCCATACAAAAATATTTCATCGGATTTACAGAAAGGTCTATTATATGACATTGCTGATATCATAGTATAATGGCAATATCCATCAATGGCACAATCGCAAGTTATTTTTTGTACAACATAATTGACGTTATTATTACGACTTCGGCATCCCATTATGGCACAACAATTTGATACTGTGTCGTCTAGTAGAGATATTTCAGTTATTGTACTATTGGTTGTAAGCAATTTATTTGCTGTCGAGTTAGTAGCATTGTTATGTGTTTCTTCGTCTCTAGCAATAAAGTCTTCCATCGCAAATGCTTTACAACTGATTTTTTTGTGGTGTCTTAAATGCTTTTTTTCTACAGCATGCCTAAATTAATATATTTTTAGATATATCTTATGATTTCTTTCTCAAATATATTCATAATTATAAAATTAGTTGCTATCATAGCGTGCTTCTCATTTATACGAAAACAAAATGTATTACAAGCAGTTAAGAAGTATAACAGCCATTTTTATTATTACTAATAGAATATTCGAAACTCTGAAATAACTACTTGGAATGATAATAAAAATTTTTAAGGATCTTTCATAACATTACATTGATTAAGAAACAAATAAGTTTGCACATGATTTTTAATTTATGTACCTACTCAATAGTTCTATTTATACATATTATAAGTAAATCTTAAGAAAAAGTGATTTTACAATTATTACAATGACTTTTTTTGATTTAAAATAAAAAAAACTTCACTTACGCGGAGATAAAGCCTAGATTTATCTGATTTTAAAAATGATTACCTTGATACCGCAACAATATTTTCTTCATCCATTGGAATAAAGCCAGTATCACATCGTTGCACTAGACAAAGAAACAAGGCGAGACATATTATCACCAGTAGTTTTCCAACCATATTGATGTAATATTTTTTAAACTTTCTCTTGATCACATGCAAACGCTTGGATTGAATTTAACGTACTGATGGAGTTGAGTATTTATACTGTCTCAGCACTGGTCAACACTGTTTTGCGACTTACTAGTGATTCATGTATTGTAATGTTATTCTGACGCACTGATTGAACATCTCGGGGATTTTTCTACATAGTTTTGCATAAATTTTTATAAACAATTTTGGTCGCATAGACATCGAATAAGTTGTTTTCTTTGATTTATTAGGTCGGAATATTGCTCAGCTTGAAAAATTAAGATTTTTTGAACTCTTTATGTTAAAATCAGTATAGCTGCATTCAAGAGGTTCATTAATTAATTTAACAGGAAAGCTACAAGAAATGCAAACTTTGCATCCAAAATTTGCTTTGAAGAGCTCCTGTATAAATTGATTGACATTCAAGAGTCAAAAAATACTTCTGATGTTCATACTAGAATTGATGAAAAGATATAATATGGTTTTTGGATGTAGACATGAATGATTATAAGTTGTAAATATCATCATGTACGTAAAATAAATTCTAGCTAAGAATTTTTTTTATTTTGTATGCTTTTAAAATTAAAAATTAAATTAAATTTTTTTCTCAGCTGAATTAATTGGATGGAAAAAATATACTATGTTACGATTGCTTTTTTATTCATAATAATTGTATAAAAAATGTATAAATATTTCAAAATACTGTTTTAACTAAAACAATTGTATAATTGTATTAATGTAATTTATAAATTGACGCTTATGTTAGGATATCGTCCGATTTTTGTTACATACAGGTTCATCACACTTGCAGTTATAACTATAGATAACGCTAAATTAAAAAATATGCTTTCATCATTTTACATCGAATCTTTCTCCCTCAATTCAATTTTTGGTTACCACAATACAACAATCCATTACAAGTTTTCCTTTAGTGTAATCAAATTCGTAATTTGTTTAACTTATAATACCTGATAATAAGATTAGGAGCATACAAAGTACAATATTTACACTAATTATTGAAAGTTAAAGAGTTACAAGAATTCATATAGGTATAAATACAAAGTCCATACTTATCACTATTATCACTAGTATTTCTATCTTAGATGAAAGCTTAAAAGCTCTTTATGTACGACAAATCAAATTTACGATAAATTATACACAGATTATTGGATAAGTAAAAATCAGATATAATACGTGTATTAACTAAATAATAAACACTCAATCTGAATTTTTATCACTCGATTCATACAATTTTTACAATACATATTGTCTCGCATTTACTGATAGGAATTGAGCTCATGAATTTTTGTTATTGAAAATCTATTATTCATTATGATACTTTATTAGTACGTAGCAATAACGAGAGTCTAACATAGCCAATTAGCCAAACAAGACGCGATCGATTATCTATGATGATTATTTTGTATTTTTTTGTCACTATCTTAATTCTTGTCCCTTTACATTCTTTAGACTTAATTTATAATTTAAAAGTATTTCGAACTATTTTATCAAATAATAATTTTTTTGAAAATTACCTCTTTTTATTATTTAGTAGTACTTTCTTCAATGTTAAGAATGAGGTACCTTCTCCGAAGTAAAAAAACAGGATAATACTTTGTTTCTCTCTTACTATATTACGTAGTGCGCGTTAAACTTATAAAAAAATAATAAATATTGTTTTAACTGGTTTGATAATACGATGGTGCACCTGACAATATTTCTTCAATCTGATCAACTAATAGTCCATAGGACGGCACCCTCCATTAGCATGCATATAATTTTCAGGACAGCGTCGAGAACCGTATATTGTTGCCATTGATAGCTCTAAAATGGGCCCACTGGAGGCAGCCGCTCTAATTCGTCGTTTAATGGAGTCTTGGTGGAAAGTAGCTGTATTCCCATCTATTTTCGAATGTTCATTGCTAGAATGCAAGCCCTTTATAGTTAGTTTTTTTTTTTTTCAGAAAATGTTTGTTCAATATTATGATTTATTATTTGTACATTTCTTATGCGTGTGAAATTCTTATAAAATAACTACAGAGTTTATTGCGTTTACTATAAACTATACATTTTTCGCAAGTTTCTTAGCCCTTACTTGTCAAATCACGTTTCGTAGCTTTATACTCACTACTCTATAAATCTTGAAACTCGAAAATAAAATCATATCATTTAAAATATAAAATTTTTAATGATTTTGGATTATGGAGTAGCTCTACCATATTGCAAAATGTTTGCGGAATAAAATCCTACCAGCGATTATCTCGTATTAAGAAATATAAGAATAACCTAAAATAGTTTCAAACCCAAATAGAAAATAAATCTCATTTCTATTTCAACATTAATACAACAATTAAAAACAAGATGGTATTTCAGTTTATAGTCCTGCATAATAATCCACATGATAATCTGGATCGTGACCTTCTTGTAATGAATTTGGAAATAATTTTTTTAGCTTAAAATGACACGTAGCTCAATCATTTGGACGTTTTCTTGATTATTTCAATCTTCAAATCTACAATTTTAACACAATGATTCGTTTTCTAATTATCTTCTTTTTATTTAATCAACAACTTGTTTATCATGCCTGCGGCCAAAAGGGTCACATAAAATCGTACACACGCCTCAACAGGATGTAAAGAAATCTTATATCGTCCGTTTATTGCCCTCGGCGGGGCCTCCGGTAACGGTACACGAAAGCTGATTTGAGCCTTTCCGGCCTATTAGGCTCTTAATATACTGCAAATATTCTTACAAATCGTTTTTGATCGAATACGAAGAAATAATAATTTTAGTTTTCGAAAAATTAAAGTGGCAGGTGTTAAGTTGGTTCCTGAACCCCGAAAAAGTGTCGAATTAGTTCCCAGCTGATAAAAGCCTATGGTCGAGTTGGTTCCCGGGCGATAAGAGCATATGGTCGAGTGGGTTCCCGGGCGATAAGACTGCTCTATATCTATCCATGGCATTTATTGTTTTTCCCGTCACACTTTAACCAGGCAGTATAAAAATTTAAAATACTGGCGTGTTTAAAAAAATAATAAATTTGATCGCCAAAAAATAAATTTCTTATATACTATTGCGCTTGGACCAATTACAAAGCCTGCGTGGGTAAACATTTTGGTTGAAACAGCTTTTACATACTGAAGACGTGTGAAAGAACCAGTGCAAATGGAACGACTCACAATTGTATGTCGTTCGACAGAGCGACGATGAAAATTTGGCCCAAGTAGAGCGAGATCTACATGCCTCATCATAACTTTTGCATGTTCTGAATGTACACGCCCAACGTTCGTACTTACAAAGGTACTGGCTTATACACGTAAACATGAACTGAATAAAGTTTGTACTTACAAAGGTACGAAACTTTAAATCGAACAGAGTCGATGTACCTTGTAGACATTTGCTGCTACGAAACATGTGCTATTTTTATGACCATAATCTTTATACTCTTTATCACCCGGAAAACAACTCGTCCGTAAGTTCTCATCGCCCGGGAACCAATTCGACCGTGCATATCCCCTTTGCTTTATC
This sequence comes from Copidosoma aretas, assembly GCA_030522625.1. Lineage (NCBI taxonomy): Eukaryota > Metazoa > Arthropoda > Insecta > Hymenoptera > Encyrtidae > Copidosoma > Copidosoma aretas. The sequence goes on from JAPYYV010002608.1 coordinate 14,964, forward strand.
CAGGGAACCAACTTGACACCGGCCATTAAAGTTTGTCTCGAAATTCCACAGTCACGGCAAAAAAACTATTTTCCAAAACTTATACCTTAGAGACTTGGTTATTCATTTTGTGGGAGTAGTCAAGCTCTGTGCAGTAAATGCCAATAAGGTGCACTATGATGACTTTATTGCATGGCCGTCCTACTCGTTACGGAGCTTTACAAAATGTTGAATGTAAAATTTACAGATCTTGAAAAAATACAAATTTTTTGCGAAGTACAATTATCTTTACAATGCGGTTACAACGCCGTCAATAATAAAAACACTTTGTGAATGAATCAAAAGATTTATTCTAAAACAGAATTTTTTTGAATAATTTTGTTTTCAAGTTTTGAAAAACTCTAAAATTCAAATACAAAATATTATACGAATATTGTAACAAAACCTTTTTTCTGGTAATAAATGTATCAGTAGTGCCTTACATATTAATGCAAAGCCTTTTTTTTATAAATGTAGAGAATTGTTTTGTAATAACAATAATTTAACTCTCGTGAAAGATATTGTCTTAAAATTTAACTAAAAAATGTATTCAAATAAATATAAATCGCTTTCTCTGACTCAGAATTAATAATTTATCATCGATCTGATGCCTGCAGATTTTTTATGGAGAAATACCTAAATAACGGTTAAACTGATCGTAACTATTAAAGGATGAAATAAGTGAAGGAAAGGAAGAGAAAATCGTAAAAATTATTAGAGAAAGCAGAAGAAAAACGAAATAATGAGAGTTTGAAAAAACTTGGTGCCACTAAAGTAAGCAGCAGTTATCAAATGTATTTGCGTTTGGGACAATGAATGCTATTCAAATTCTGAAATTGGTAGAGTACAAGCTACAAAGAAACGATTTAAATCAGCTCAGAAAATTTATTTGAGAGAGCAATACAAATTCCTATTTGAGTTTCTATACATGATATCTGTACATCAATTTGAATGAATTCGTATAGATTTCTATACTCAATGATTCACACAATAAAACAGAGACATATTTAATTTTATAATTAATTTTGAAGTCCCGTGCAAAAGAAGGTTGGGTTTAATATACGTTTTGGAATATATTAAAATAGTTGCAATAATTGATTTATAATTTTTTATTTTTTACCTTGTTTGGTGTACTGTACGTTCCTCATGAATTAGTCGAGTTTTATCGATAGCAAGAGCTGAACAGCAATTATTCTTATGTGCTATTGCAAGAAAGATTACAATAGAAAAGAGACTCAATATTTTACTGGACATCTTCACTTTGTAATTATGAAACAATGAATTCGTCCTAGCTTCAAGTTTTTCCTTTGCCGACTGCTGCCAACTAATGATAAACTCCACTTTAAATACATGAATGAATTCAGAATTACTTTTTAATCTAATACAATGCGAACGGTAAAAGCAACTAGTATAGATATGAGAGACAAGTTTCACGACATAGCCATTAAGAAAAAGAATTAGTTTCGAAATTTTGGAAATTCAAGTATGCATGATCTAAATATTTAAGAATTGACATTTGTAAGCTTCCGGGATCTGTCAAAATTTTTTGTTTTAAACTACTATTTCTGAACCATTAAAGATAATTACATGAAATTCAATTTACAATTGGAATTAATATAATTATCTCTTTGAGGATACCAATATTGTCGGAAAATAAAATCTTATGTCGTATAAAAAAAAAATAAGTAAATAAATGTAACCTATGTGTGAGTTTGATCTTGACTGAATTCAACTTGAAATTTTTTACTATACTCAAAAACTTACGTTGAAGAAAAGATAATTGGAAGGGTATTCTGTACAAAAGACGCTAACTTACAATTTTAAAAGTTTTCGGCTATTCGATACTTTAAAAACTAGAGGTATTTCTCTGATCGTTTAGTTTTTAAAGAATTTCGTAATCCGATATTTTTAAGGATATTTCGTCTAATCTAGTGCTTTGTCTTTTGAATTGATTTTTTGACCATCCGAACATTTAGATCTATTAAAATACCCTGATAATATGACATAGTTTAAATACTTCAAGCAATAAATTTGACTCTCATGCGTGACGAGATTGATTACAAATCATATTAAAATATTCGGATATCCGGATAAGTAATGGATATTCGGACTACATTTGCACACTCCGGATATCCGACGGATAATCTGTACATCCGAATACCACGGATATTACGGCTCTTGTCTAATTTAATTGCATTTTAATAAATAGTATAAAGGTGTCACAAAAAGCCTTAAATTCTTCGAGTCACACGTTTGTGGTTATCTCTTGCTTCCGCCTCACGCTATTGCTTGTTGTCGAAAATTAGACTTGGACATGATAATTTTTTTAATTTTCAAACACGTGATAGTAAATTGTTTTTCTTCTGAACATAGATTGAATTATTTGAGCTAGAGAAATATTTCTTTATTGCTACTTATAACATTGTGCTCAGCAAAATTTTTACCAGGGCAAAAATGCGATATATTTCAGTAAAACCAAGTTTATTTTAAAATGTTAGAATACTATTTTTCCAAGTACATTTTTATCGTAAATTTTTGTTCTCCTTCCCATTGCATTATTATTGCTTGCAAAAATTTCGTCATAAATTGTGGCACAAGTAGTAACGAAAAAAATGATATTCAGTAGAGGTAATGCAACATATTTTTAGGCAACAATTGTATCCCAAAGTATTTGAAAAAGTAACGATGCCCATCTCCGCTAAAAGTAGTTTGCGACAAGCTTAAAATCCCTCGTGATTAACAGTGCAGCCCCTCGTCCGAACTAATAAACCTGCAAGACCCTTCACTTCGCAGTACACGAGAATCAGCGGCGCGGCATAACGCGTAATCATCCCCACTCACGGCTTAATACGCAACCCACGACTATGACTAATGGCCGGCTGGCACGCATCGCACAATCCATCCCCTTCTTTTCTTCCCTGATTTTATTTTACCATCACGTTACTGGGAGAAGCTGGGAAGAAAAGCCGGTGTCAACGTTTGCCTAACCTCTTTTGAGTTTAATGGGAGCTTGTTCCACTGAAGAGCCCTGCAATCGGTTGCGTCAATCTTTGCCTTGCATTCGTTAATACGAGTCCGGACTTTGTACCAGGTACTTTGGTTTTCGCTCGTTCTCTACTTTGTTTTAGCTCAGGTGTCGAAATTAAGTGTTTACTATGCATCAGATATTTAAGCATTTGGCTATTGCAGTAGCTAGCTTAAGTTGGTTTAGGGCTGACTCCATGGTCCAAGATGATGGGGATGATGAATTTTCAAGATTTCATCATTTAGTAGTTATTATTATAAACCCAATTAAATGTTTTCCCCCTGCATTGCTTTGTACTTTCGTGTTGATGTTAAATACTGCGAAAAACTTTCTAAAAAAATGAAATGTTCACTACAACAGCAAGTATTGATAAAATGCAACATTAAGATGATTGTTTCTAAAATTAAATAATCTCTTGACGTTTAACCATTAACAAAAACTTAGTTTGAAATTGGGACTCTAAACTGCAAAACTAGTTCTCGTGACCCGGGCACCTTATCAGACAGGAAATTCGATTATTTGTCTAATAGTAGAATAATGGTTGTACGAAATGTGAAATGTAACAAAGGAACTTATCAAAGATGAAAGTGAAAGCGATAAAAAAATTTTTTCAACTATCAATAAGCTAGATAACACCAATCGAATTTTTATAACGTCTTATTGCATGATTTATGAAACAAATTAAGTATCAAAAATGCTAATGTCATCGGCGTACTAAATCTGAGAGAGATGCTTTCATCTGTTACATGATATAATTCAACTTTGTACATTACAGTTAGATCTTTAAAAATCATAACATAGTATGTAATAAAATACTTTGATGTCACTGTGGTTAGGACAAATTATAAAATCGAATTTTTTCGAAAAAGCTGAATATCATCTCTATTCATCTTGATGTCCTTTCAAAAGATGATCGTTAAGAAACGGGTTGAAACCTTAAAAAGTTAGTATACAGTGAAAGAATTAAAATGTCATACTAACACGTATAGAAAATATTAAAGTTTCATTCCTCTTTAGAGAACACGTACGGATAAAAATATTTTAGTTAAATTAAAGCACATCCAATATGGAATTCTTTCTGGAAAAAAGAAGTATAAGATGCATTAAATTTTTACTGCAGTATGTATTTGTAAAATATTATTAGCACATTCCCCCCAAAAAAGAGAATTGATATAACAATTGAACTGTGCCTGACTGCTTCAATTGAAATATGTACATCTCTGTATATGAGGTACTTGATAAAATCGTTCGCTTCTCAAAATTCCAAAAGCTTGCAAAGATTCTTGACGAATAAACTAAGTTTGAAAGTTCTTGGAATGAACGAACTTTCAGAGTCTGAAAAATAAGAAAAGCCTAGAGGAGAAAAAAGTGTGCGATGTTCGACATATTTTCCAAAATAAACGATTTTACCCCAAGGCACCAAAACGAAAGCAAATTCAGAGTTTTGAAAGTTTTTTGTAGTTTTTTATTCGTCAAATAATTTAAACTTATACTATTAAAAACAGGATACTTGTAAAGTTTTCATTTTCAACTCCTTCGATGTTTTCCGGGGTCAAATTTCATTAGATATAGGATAAAAAAATTTAGTGATTTGAACACTTTCATTTTTCTTATTTGATAAAAAATAAGTTTCAATTCCCAGAATCTTGTTTTTTCACGAGCAGGAATGAATATTGATAAATTCCATTAACGTCTTTCGGTTAGACGTTTTGTTTGATTCAATTGTTACAGTCCACCCAGTTATTAAAACATTTTTCAAACTTTGCATCATTTACTGCAGCTTAGTTAAAAACGTTATCCCTAACATAAAAAAACGTTGAAAATAAAGTTAAATAAACAAAATCTCGAATATTCGGGCCCATACTATCATTTCAGATATATTTTTTCCATTGCCAGAGACCACATAAATCATCTTCCAAAGTATCTCTAAAATCCATCCTGAAATCCGTGCTAGTAGATTTTTCGACCCATAATCCTCATCCATGCGAAAAATGTAATCCCAAAGATCTTTGAAATACATAAAAAAAATATTTTCCCCCGCACGGAACAAATAAAAATTCCAGCAATCCACGCATTGATCCTCCCCGCCGCGAATTTCGTTTTCAAAAAAATTCGAGCACGACCCATTGTTCATCATCCGAAACAAAAAGCCCCTCGCAGCGGCAAACAATCGCCCCGTCCTTTTATTATTTTATCAGCGCGGGCGAAAACTGCGCGTATAAAAAAACATACACAGACACGGAGAGCGGAAGCCCTTACTGCACCACCGGGAAAGGGGATGCGCGCGAAAAAAAAAATATCCGACGCAATTCCGCGCAACAAAAGACGCCCGATGAGTCCACCGCGCGCTCGCAGCCTCCATTTCCCTCCCCCTCCACCTGGGCCTTCCACAGCGGAACGCCGATAACGCCATTATCACTTCTGCCAGGTGGAGCCGCAAAGGCGTGCGCTCGCTCCCCCCGTATCTCGGCATCCGCACTTTTATTTCCACGCCTGCCCCCA
>JAPYYV010002609.1:0-20296 GCA_030522625.1 Copidosoma aretas
AATACAATTTTTAAAAATCATATTTAAATGCATTTCTCCGTGTGCGTACATGTCAAGGTAGTCAATATTCATCCCTGTTTTATTCGCTTCGTGCAAGTCGTTGAAGGGGAGGGCTGGCACCACTCGTCATTTTAACACGCATTCTTACCAAAAAGTCCTGAAATTATGCCCACGGCGCCCACTTCAACTAATTTTACTCCATAAGATTTAGCATGAAAAGTCCTGAAAAATGAGGGCAGCATCGAACTTGCACGAAGCGAATATCCCAGGAAGATACTTTCTTATCTAAAAAACGTTATAAAATTTATTTTGAATTGTAACCTTGACTTAACTGATTCCCCCCTCCCCTACCGTTACCAACCGTAGTATTTTATGAGACCCCCCCCCCCTCCCCAAAATCGTCAACGCAGTTCGTGCACACTCCCTAAGGAAGGAAGTCATTTACTCAGAATAGCGGACATGGAGATGATCGATGGCCAAAAATTTGTCTAAAACAAGGAATAAGAGAAATTAAGAACGGAAGTGCATCAAAATGAGGCAAAAATGTAATGCAGGCCTGTAGAACGTAGGGTATGCAATGCAAATTCAGAAACTGCAGAACATATTTTGACATGCAAATTAGCGAAGGAAAATTTTTTGTGTGTATATACCTGAAAAAAATAAGTATATATACAAGTCGTTACACGTCTTAAGGAAACGAATTCTGGTAAGTTATGGTATTAAGAACAAATCAAGTCCAAAGCCGATAAAATTGAGTGAAATTTTGCTGTAAGCAAGAATTTTGATAATTTTTTGAGCACTATGGTGAACTGCGTGGTCGCAGCGACTTGCATAGTTTTTTTTTTTATTTGTCGTGTAAATACTTAAAAAAAATTATTCTTTTTTATTGGCTGCTGTTAACCAAGATCATTTTATTTTTTGACCTGGATAGTCGAACACATTTTGTAAATTGCAGAATACGAACATAAAATCTATTTTTCTTTAAAAACCTGAGCATCTTCCCTATTTTTGAGGATGTAGAGAAAAAAATTGTACAAAGAGGTATTGGAAAGCTAAGGAAAAAATACGAAAAAATATATGTTCGTTTTAATTTCATCGATATTTAAATACCGGAAAGATGAGATAAAAAAGTAGTCTTTGAAGCCCGCACAAACCGTCCGCGCTAGTCAACATATTTAATGTTTGGTTCATAAAAATAATGAAAATTATAGAAAATCTAATCCCCAACTTTCAATTATCAGTGAAACTACGACAAAAATGATAATTTTTTTTCAAATCAATAATCTATCAAAGAAACTAGGTCAAGGGGTTTACACTTTTGATAGCATACACATTTTTTATATTCTAATATATTGATAGTAGTTCTAAAAATATTTTTTTTAACTACGATATGCGTGTCATTAGTTGATGAAAAATACAGAGATTTTTTAGCGAATGCTGGTACATTGTCTCCTATAGATTTCTGACAACGCGATTTCTACTTTTTTTTAAATTGTCAATCACTTACACAAGTGAAGCCAATAAAAAACCTTCAGAACCGTGTTACTTATCGAATTCGTACTATTGGTAAGGAAGGCGAATACTGCAGGGTGTTTTCTTACGTAAACAATAAAATAGAATCCCTTTTTTCATGGTTCCTAACGTAACAGTAGTTCACGTTATACTAACTTCTTACTACACAAATACAAGTCTTGTGCTTTCAATTTATATACATATAGATAAAGCATCACTTTTGTATCATAAACCTTCTGCCAAGATGCTATGAAGCTATGTGACCGAGGATGTAACAAGACTTTGATTATAAATTGCAAAGCATTTTAAAATATTTTTAGATTATGATTGGTATAAAGCTGACAATGAGTATTTACTGCAAAGCTAGGATTTCAGACGCACTAAAATCACAAGTACAAAACTATTTGTATCTTGAGCCCATAGGAATAAATATTGCTATGATTATTTATTCATCTATTCAATTTTCTCACATACCGTAGTAATAGGGCTAATAAGGGGTTCGGATTCAAAATCGTTATAATTTCGCCTTTGTACAAAAATAATACTTGAATAAATAGAAATATTAAATGATAAAATATGATGAATTATATCAGTGTATAACTTTCATTTAATAATGTCTCCTTAATTCTTTCTAATTAGTCATCATTGCACTCTTATACTGATCGGCACTAAAGGGCACTTTAACTATTGTCCTTGAATATTTTAGAAGTTATTGTTCTCGCATTGACTTTTTGTTCTTCAAAGCTTGTTATGACATGATTTAATCTTGGTTATTTTTTGTCCAGATGTCTGTGCGACATGGTCGTAGCCATACTTTTTAAGTGATCTTTATCTAATTCTATCCTGCTTATTTGGTACGATTCGATGAGCTCCCTTTTCCCTAGACTTTTAGATCTCTTTTTTGTGAAGAGTTATCTTGCAGCCAGTCAAACTTCTACGCCTATGCCTCATCCATATCAGCTATTAGTCTTTTTAGTCTCAATTTTATTTTATTCACCTGTTATTTAAAACTAAACATTCTTACTTTGTTTCTTTCTTTGACTTGCTGTACCTCTAGTTTTTTTCGAGGACTTTTAGTTTCTTCATACACTCTCTTTGTTTTTCATTGTTTTGTATTTTCAAGATCGTTTGTTTTCCCGCGATGTCCAATTTTTTCTTTTTTGTCTTGATTCTACTAACCTCTAGGTAAGCTATAAAAAACTTTATTCAGAACAATTCTTTCGGTTTCTCTCATCCACTCTATTATGTTCATCTGTCTGTCTGCTCGTGAGATTCATTCGATTCTCTTCTTGCTATCCTTGTTTAGTTTTCTGTAGGTTAACTAGGCATCCAAGGCAAGGTCAAGCTCTCGCCAAGTTTAGATTTTTGATCGGGATTATTTATGCGTTATTTTCTGACTCATCTTAAATAAAATCTGTCCCCTCCCCTCCTCCCGACTTAGATTATCATCGTATCCATACAACTTTCTAAAGAAATAACCAGTAATGATACTTTTTGTTACACGTTTAATTTGAACAATATCAAAATCTCTTTCATAGAAATGAAATCGAAAAAAAAACGACAGGTTGATTTGATAATTCGAGATGACGTATTATTAATTCCTATAAAAGCATTAAAGATAGTAGATAGAGCTTAATGTGATTAATGCGATTCAAGATTTACTTCACAAACAAATTATCAGATTTAGAAGGAAATTTTCGTTATAAAATTTAAACTCCTCGCGATTCGCAACTTGCTCTGTCCAAATCAAATTATCAATTGATAAATTTTCGTTATTTTCTTCCAGTTTAAAAAAATAAGCAATATGCTAATCCAGTTAATCTTTTTTAATGACTTTCAAAAATAACGACTCTTATTATAATAATTTCAAAACTATAAGTAAGCAACAGCATACATTGTAAGTTCTTATATCATCTACATTAAAGGTACTAAGTTAATAGGAACTTTCAGTTAAACAGAGATGTATAGCAAGCCTAGCGTCCTTGACGCCTCAGCGGCTAACGCACCTAGCGTATCATCATACAACGCGAGATAGTCAAATTAACGCGGTACTTAAAAAACCACTTTCTAAACAAACGTAATTTTTGATAAGAGAAATCAGTCTATATATTTTTATAAAAACCAATAACATTTTTTACAGGCAGAATACAATGAACTTTATAGAAAACTAATGTTTGTCTCAAAATATAATCTGATACATTCTGGAAACAACAAAAATGTATTTTTTACATTCTTAACGATGTCTATTACGTCATAAATAATGATAGACAACCGTTAAACGAGAAAAATACTTTTAATATTATATGATACATCACTTGTACCTTTACATCCAATATAATTAGTTCGTGTTAAATAGCTGAAAAGTCAAATAGACATTGTCATATGGAAGTAAATGCATTGACTTCTAAATTGAATTACCTTGTTTTCGAGTTTTTTCCTCGTCATCATCATTCAAGAAAAGGCCGAACTCGCGTTTTAACCTTTCCGTCAAATTTTCTCTTTGGCGTTCGACGAGAGTTGGTGCAGCTGACCAGCCTGTTGTTCCATCTTCACAACCTGTGAGTAAAGTTTTCAGCTATTATATTCAAACACATAAAAAATATATAATACAAGCAATTGTCCTAGTGCTTTATCTATAACTACGAAACTGTTACATAATTTTTTCAATTTTTATCATTTTAAATTTTATAAATCAAATAAATCTGATCAAACAGAAGCTTAAGCTTCTCACAACTTTTAATGGTTTGGAAATACGCGAATTAATCTAAGGTTAAATTTTTTGTTTTCACAACAAAACAAACTTTGCACAGGTATAAAAAATATATGGTTTGATTAAAAGGAAATTCATCGTAGACTCCGTCTTTGAAATATTAAAAAAAAGGAATTTTAATATTGCTTTTGGTAAAATGTGGGGTCTTAGCTTAACGCAACAATCTCGCATAATCGTTGCAAGTAGCAACTCTCACCCGGAGAGATCTTTTGACCAGCCGAGTCAAGCTCCATCGCTTCTACAAGCAAGCAGAGGTCCTACTAAGCTGCACCTGATCAACGTAGCACTATGGCTCTCCCGCTTACACACATACAACTTCGAAGCTACTACAGCCGAGGCGTGAAGCACCAGCCCGCTGCTCTCTCTCACTCTACGCTCGACAGTTCTATCAGCATCAGAAGCACACACGAAGCTTATCGGCCGAGGCTCGTTGTATCATGCAACCAAGTTCACCTTTACTCATTCTTAATCCTTTTATATCAAGTAAATCGTTACTACTATCATGTATCATATGGCCGTAATATAATTTTGTGAATTAAATTAAACTACAAGCACGCTGTCATTTGTAAAGCTAACCCGCGCGTGACGAGAAATGCTCCTGCATCATTTCATTATGCGTAAAGTGGTGACCCGTAAAAGAACAACAAACGGCCAAGTGCGTTAGCAGAGCTAGATCACTGCTGCATTACATCCATCCTTAACAATCTGGCACGCTACTGGAAACACCTTCCACACTCTTCCAGTTTTCTTTCATCTCCGCATTCTCTACACCGAGGCACAAGCAACGAGATTTTCTAACACAGCAACACGCACTCTCGTCACTCACACGCACATACAGATCTGTTTAACCTTATTAACACATACATTATAACGCTAGAACAACGTGCTGGCATCTCTCTCTCTCTCTCTCTCTTAAAATATAAAAGAGTTTGGGAACGCCAGAAATCCGATACATTACAACACATCGGTTTCTGTCGCTCTTCCTTAATGCCTTAACATCTTAACATCATTCTCATAACGTCATTCCTTATGTTAACACTAACGTCGTGACTGGGTCGGGGGTACTGTGGCAACTTTAACAGCCTGCACTAATCACTCTGACCGTTCCATTCGCCAGATAGCCAGAACCTTAAAATCTCACAGCAAACCGCTTCGCAGTCACTTTCCAACCAGCGCACGGAAAAGTCCTTGATTACTATGTAAACGCGCTGATTATCAATCGATGCCACACTTTTTGAGTGTCTAAGGCAGGGAGCAAGTTGTCATTCTTACTGATGAGTGCAGGCATAATCTCAGAACGGAACGCAAAAACAATCATTTTCTGTATTCTAGCTTAGCCATCCGCTACGATAAAGAAATACACAACTTTTTTTTTCTCGTAGATACCTTTGATATAAAGATTGTGATGAAATGAGTAGTGGAGTTGAAGCTCACTTATTCCCCAAAAAATTAACCTTATAACCGCGAATAGTCTATGGTCTTTGTGAGTGGGAGCCTTTCAAGACCTTTGCATAAAGATGATGCGCGATCCTATATTCTCTACATCCTTTATTCTTGTCTATGTAGGTTTACAGTAAATTATTATTTTATTGCGGTATATCTCAGTAAATTTCTATTAATTAGAGCCTCATTAAAATCCACATCTTGACAGTTGATCCGGTACTCTCAGCCACCGGGAAGCAGCAAAAAAAGTGGCCTTACCCAGAGAGTTTCCATTATTTTAGGGTACCAGATCCTTGTCAGTAAAGCTGTTGTCTCATGGCAGAGTACCAGCTTAGCTACCATATTGTTTACGTACATCAATTATTTATTTCTTTATTCCTTAATTTAATACTAATATTTATTGACACGGATTTCCTACCTTACATATCAGTGTTTCACATTTTCCAAAGTGTTTTACACATCTAAGGGTAGTGGAGCGGGGGTGTTGAGAAATGGGGCAAGGGGGGAGGAGGTATCATGATGGAACGGTAGGGAGGACTTAGGGGTTCACGAAATTGATTTGTATTTTTTTAATATTGGACGAAGTAGATTATTTTTCTCCAATTCCCTGGGCGAAGGGAGGGGAGGGGGGCAGCCTCACCAAAACCGCTGTATACTATACAAAGAAATACCATATAGCATAGAATTGTTGGGTAATATTTAGTCATCAACTTCTTCAATATGTTTTAAAAATTTCAAATGGGTCTTCAGGCCCCCTTAAAATACTGTAAACATTCTCAGATTTCTCCGCTATTCTAACAAAATGAAAAATATTCAACATTTAAATAGAGCTCCTGGCCCTCTTTGACTCCCCTTGCCACATTACAAATGAAAGTGGTATGCTCTCTGGCTCTTGAAATCACAAAGGGTTTTTCTATGTTATGCGTGCGCCTTTTAAATTTTATTCGCCTTTATTTGCCCATCTTGCCCCTTTTATTGTTATTACTGGTCTACGGTCTTCCCTCAGAATTCTAAGAGTAAAATTAATGCAGCAACAACCCTCTCTTGCCTACCCTTACCACCTTTTGACCACCCTTAACATTTTAAATGATCTTTCCAGCCTCCCTCAAGAAAACCCGAAAATCTCCCGGATTCTTCATTGTTTTAACCTGATAAATTCTATGCTACATTGAGATAACCCCTTTTTCCTCTCTTACAATTTTGAATGGTCCCCTCTTAACGATATGACAAAGAGTTATCATTCATACATACTTGTAAGGAAATAATTGCTTTGCTCCCCGCATCCTCACTGCTTCCTCTCTGCAATTTATGTAAAAATTAGTTGAATTTTTACGTGTTTTTATAATTGTCATCTATTATCTCCCATTTTTCTCACCATACGCCCGTAAGACCGTACGCCCGAACTCGATGATTTTTTTAAGTGTAAGTAATTTATATCGGTGTAAGAAATTACTAGAACAAAAAAACTGTGAAATAAAAAAATAGATTAAATAAATAAAGTTGCGGATTTCAATAATCATCGACACATATCATTAATAACCATAATACAACATGTGGAAATGAGAGCATGACTTTATTTAACAGTCAATTCAAATGTGTCAATATATCTTTGTGCTCGTATTAGTAAAGATGTGAGAATGCTTGAAAGCCATGATGATAGATCAGCCATCTATTTTCATTCACACCAATTTCACCACGCCTTTAATTTCGATAGTATTACAATTTTGGACCAGAAACACAACAAATTTAAGCGAAATTTTCAGAAACAGTATACATATCTATTTATAATAACGTCAACAGGCGATTAGACACTAGTAAACTCTTTATTTGCTGTCTTCAAAGTATTATACTGTTTACATTCATATCATAGCTTTTAGACCTTTTCTACTTTTTATACACGTATTACACCTCCTCTCTATTCTGTTTACATCTCGACCTTTCCACACCTTTTGTCATCCATCATGTCTGACTTTATAGTTGACTACGTAGTCATCATCACTTCTACTCTAATGTCACTTTCATCCTTACTCTTACAATTTTGTACATACTTGTTTTTTATCCCAATGTTTTGTTGATTATATCTTGTATTGATTTTATCATGTTTACCATGTACTTGTTTTGTTTACGCTTTGTTTACGTAGTAATGTGTTATCTCTTTAATTGGATAAGTAACTTACAATTTTCATAATATTTGCTGTTTAACAAAGTCTCGCTTTCATTACCATATGTTGTATTATTATCATTTTATTATGCTAAAGAAGCAAGTTTGTGAGATGATCAACCCATATATGACACATATCATTACTAAAATACATAAACAAGATTTAGCAGCTATTATAGCTTTATAAAATTCGCAAAGCAAATTATCAATCTTTGATACAAAAACAAAACTAAGACTGGAAGTCTTACTGATGATGTACCAAATCATTAATTACGAGCAAAACTAGTAAAAGAGCCAAAAAATATAAAAATGTGAATGTAGAGGAATACAAATATTGCAATAGCACACATAATGCATGCTTTGAAAATGAAAATAATCCTAGAAAGCGATAGTCCCCAGAAACGATACTATTTGCTAGATCCGTCCAAAAATAATAGAGAGTGAAAATGATAACTGACAAGAAAAAATGGTGTGAATTCTAGATAACCCAAAACAAATACAAAGAGTGTGATACATAAAAATAAAATGAAAGCAAGGATATATATGTATACTGAATTAGTTAAACAGTTAGGACTGATACCATGAATGGCGTTAAAATAAGCCATTTATTTTTTTTACCAATTTAAATAATCTTGTTTACTAATCTAAAGAAAGATAAAAATCAGAAGTCACACATATTCAGATAATTGGAAAAATTTACTTAGAAAAAAAGAGAAACAAATACAACACTAAAATAGTACGTTGAATACCTTCTTGGAATTGGATACCTTCTATGAAAGAAGCTTGAAAAAAAAACAGAAAGTATATTGAATTCATAATCCAGAAGAATATCACATAAAATTAATTAAGAGTCTAACGATTTGGAACTATAGCGGTCGACTATTTTTGATACACAGAATAAATAGATATGTATAGAGAGAAAAAAATTATTTTCAAGACGAAACAACACAACAACATGAACAGCAACACTACAAAATAACAATGGATAACTAATTATGCATCACAATAACGCATGAAACGATTAACTAGTTCGAAATCACTAATTGAGAAAAAAATGCAGATTAACACTCGCCTAAAACGAGTAAGACTAAAATAAAAATAGGATGTTTAATTTTAATAATTTGATTACAAATTTTACTTGAACCCAAACAATGACAAAAGGTAAAAAAGATAAGAAATACAGATAACACAATTTTATTCAAGTTGTTAGAACCTTCAATGGAAGCATTACAAAAAATCATAATTAATAAGTAAAAAACAAAGTCAGGAAATTTATTCATCGGTAGTATACAAAGAAACATTTTCAGACTTTTATTACAAAAATGAAAACACATGTGAAAAGATCAGTTTGAAACTTTCGCCATGAAATCAGAGACACAATCACCGACACACGGGCTTCAAAATTCGAATACAAAAGCAATTACTTTAATGTAAAACTAGTCGTACTAATACAAAGTATTAAAAACGTAAACTTAAATATTAAATATATAGTTGAATTTTGAGCAACTAAGATTGGAAAAATATAGATTTACAGACAAGTTAGTATGATACCATTTAAGATGCTAATAAAACATGTAATTGAGGCATATCCAACGCAACTAAAATATCGTCTTGAAATAGCAAAAATGAAAATTATAAAATATAAAAACCATGCTAAGTGCACATACTAATGATAAAAGAACGGGGACGGATTACAAATACAATGACTTATAAATATAAAGTGGAAGAGTGCAACATTATTTTGAAAACACAATGCAAGGTATAATTAAAAAAAAGAACATATTAGAGAATTACTTAAAAAACAAGTGGTATGAACCAGATTAACTAACAGACATGCATACAAGTCAATTATATGGTGCCCTAGACATAGAGCTAAATTTTTAAAGAAAAAAGAATTAGTCAATAATCAGTTAAAAATAGAAACACCAATACAGGCTCGTAAAATATCGCGTACTTAGAGTACATGGAGATGTACATGGTAAAATTAAAATTTAGGATAAAATAATCAAGCAAAAATAACCAAGAGTCAATGACAGCGACATACGAAAAATCATGAATAGACGCATCAACACCTCAAGGCTAAAGAAAGGTACATAATATTGAATTATTGATAAACAGAACATCATACAGATACTGAAATTCTAAAGGGTACAAAGTAAACCTATAATAAGGCAATCAGTTGGTTAGATGATGGTAAAAAAAGTAATGATCATGATATGCAAAAGTACAAAACTATCAAAAACTCTGATCATCAGTTTAAGTTGCAAAGGTATTTTCGGATACAAAACCATATGTACATCTTTATAAGTACAGAAAAGTTTACATGAAATTAATTAATTAAGTCATCAGGAAAAATTGAAATATTGAAACAAAAAACCCGTGTTAAAACATTAAAAAAGCCTTGATATATACTTATACACAAAAGACCAGACTAGAAGATTAATGAACGTATATACATAGAGATATACAGATCTAAATGGGTATAAGTTCTTTTAAGTGTCAAAAGTAAGCCGCACATATGAGTTGTACTAATCAGAAAGATAACACTTTAAAAGATAAGAATTTATAAAAAGAGATTATCAGACAGTAACGTATGACTGGTAACATAAGCAAGAAAATAATTATAATTTATGTAAATAACGACATAGGCCAATACATAGCAATGTCCTATATACGGTAAGGTGGAAGTACAAAGACAGAGAAGTAGAAAACAATACACAAAGCCTTGCACAAAGGCATGCTGCAGTAATTATGAATATCAAAAAGATTGAAACACATATGTAGAAATGGAAACATTAAATTAAGATTTATTAGCCTTAAAGATGGAAAACAGGAGATGAGAAAAAAATGAATAAACATCTTAAAATTGAAACTCACATGCAAAAATATGCAGGCTTACTGACAAGGAAAGTTAAAAGCTAACATTTTATTTATTCGGCAAGCTTAACCATGAGCCACTGAGACACTTAAGGAGGTTGACTACCTTGGATGGGGGATGCAAGAGAAAGGTTCGATTTCTTGCATTTTTTAGGTTGAAAATCCGCGCAGGCGCCCTATAAATAATCATTTAATTATAGATTATCTTCGGAAAGTATGATTAATAACTTTTTTTTACATTAACCTGGTCAGATAGAATATTTCACATGCACTGCTAGTGTGTATTAGTTCACTATTGACCACAATTTTTTAACAATCTGACTGTCAATTCTATTGCAAATTTTAATGTTTGTGGTGGCTCTTCAGGAAAATAAAAAAACGGGAAATGTAAACTAAATATAAAGCCGTTTTTTTTAAATAAAAAATTCTTTTACCTGAAATTTGAGACCCTTTCATCACGTAAATTTATAAGACGAAGACCTTGAAGTCTTATTTCTGAACATGTGCTCTCATTGCAAGCACGTGAATCTTTGTCCCTGTTTGCATGAATTACTATATAGAACACGGAAGGTTCCAACAAAAACTTAACACAAAAAAATATTATTTAACGATTAACACATTGGTACTTTGAACAGTGCTGATTACTGTTCAATTTTAAAGAATATTTACCAAAACGCGAACGAAACATTCAACTGCCTTTGTAGTCGAATAAAATTAGCTAAAAGAGGGTCTCCAAAATAAATAATTGATACCTTATTTTGTTTTCCAATTTCTTTCAAATATTGGTATTACTAATAACAGATCAATTTTTAACACGTTTTTTTTTGCAGCGCGGCTCTTAAAAAATTGGTCAAAAACTGCCTAAAACGGTTTTTTGTATTTTACAAGGAAACTTCGTATCTCACATATGAAAGTGCTTGATAGTAAAAAAAGCTCAATAATAAAAGATGCTCAATAAACAGAAACACAAAATAAGTTTTTGTGGGTCCCGTTCGGTTCGGTAGTTTATATTAAAATCTTAAAAGACCACATTTTTTCGAAAATTTATAACTTGCCTTCTAATTAATATTAAGATTTAAAATACATGAAGCATGCAGATTTTGTACCACCCAACATACGCACTAAATTTCAACAAGGTCAGCTGTAAACTTTTTGGATACTGCTAAAAAATGTAAAAAGAATTTAAAAAATTTGTTTTGCATAAAGGGCACCGAAGCACAAGAATGCGATTTAAAAAATAAAAAATATTCATACTTCTACTAGGTCAAATCGAACGCCATTTAAATATGCTGTAGAGTTACTATCAACGAAAAAAGCTCTTTTAAAAGTGTCGCTAGATTAGCTATCAACTTTCTTTTTGCCATTTTTTCAAAGGACCTTTTTTCACTTTTCTTAGCAGTGTGCAAATGCAGTCGATGTTACTAAAAATTAATTTGTATTTTGCAGGTTACAAAACTTACATTTAATTAATATTAAGCTCTTAATATTCATTAGAACGCAATACAGAATTTTCGAAAAAATGACCAAAAAACGAGGTTTCTGGAGATTTGCAAAAAAACTACTGAATTGATCAAGACCTATTTTGTTTGTCTTTTTATAGCGCATTTCTTATACTTCATTAAATTGTTGATATCGATTATCTTTTTCAAAAAACTAGCTCCATCTGACTAATGATAAAGATGATACGTCTGCTGACAAATTCGTCACCCGATGTTTTTAGGCGTTCTATTTGTGAAGTTTACGAACATTTATTAAATTATTGGTTTAATAGGATGACGAGATCCAGAATCTTAGATTAATTTTTTTTCTTTACATTTTTGGACTTGTTGAAAAAATTTTCTTGGGAACTAACTGCTGATCTTACAAGAATGTCAACCTTCTTCTTTCATTACCTCTTCAACCTCTTTCTTTATCAGACAAAAGACATTCGTTCTCTAAATGTTTTAAAATTAATAGACTCGTGCAAACTGCAATTATATACAATAAAAAAAAAATGTTTTTCAATACTGCTGTACTACGTTCAATGCCATGACGATATTTTTTCTACTTTATCAAGAGCCTAACCAGGTCGAACAATTTTTACTCCAATCAAATAAATCATTTTAGCGTATTGTAATATTGATCATTATTAAAAGGCTTACCACCCACCACCTGAGTCAAGAGTGGTTCTTTTAATTTATTGCTCATAATTTGTTTACCGTAAAGTTCAAAATCAATGTAATAATCCATAAGTATTTATCAATGTTTATTACATACCTTTTAACTGGCGTTCTACAAAGTAAAATCTTCTGAAAAATAATACAACTAAATTCGACTGCCTGTCTGCTGCTCTGTATTGTGCATATAACAGTGATACATATACATCATCTTGTCAACTATCAGTACCATAAGGGCAGTCCGGCGATAGTTGAAGTTTTCTACCTTATCGGTGTGGACGATTTGATTTTACAGCTGTATAACACTATTTAATTAATGAATAGCTATTTTATCTAAACATAAAGAGTTGACGACGATTTTTTACATTTCAAGGAGTAAATCAAGCGCAAGTTTTCATTGATTGATCGAAAACTCGCGGAGAAAAATGGGAAATACGATTTTGCATCACTTATCTGCAATCGTATTTCCCATTTTTCTCCAAAAGTTTTCATTCAATCAACTTCAACTTGGGCTTGATTTATTCCTTGAAACACAAAGAATTGTCGTCAACTCTTATTTAGGCGAGTGAATAGCGATTTGTACAATAATTATTGTCTGAAAGGTACGTGCATCTGTGCATGATCAAAACAACACGCTGTCGATAAGTTAAGAAATTTCATGTATGCTTCAGATTGGATAGCTTACTACACATTGTTACGAACTTAATAGGTATTATTTTGATGAAACAAGAGTTAACAACAATTCTTTGTGTTTCAAGGAATAAATCAAGCCTAAGTTAAAGTTGATTGAATAAAAACTCTCAGAGAAAAATGGGAAATACGATTGCAGATAAGTGATGCACAATCATATTTCCTATTTTTCTCTGCAAGTTTTCGATCAATCAATGAAAACTTGGGCTTGATTTACTCCTTGAAATGTAAAGAATCGTCGTCAACTCTTTATTTTTCGATAAATTGCTAGTCATGTAATAAATAGTGTCATACAGCTGTAAAATCAAATCGTCCTCACCGATAAGGTAGAAAACTTCAACTATCTTCGGACTGCCCTTAACATTTTTTGTACAATTTGACAAATTATAAATGTGCAAGTGATAAGTAAGGATTATAATCATAAGAAAAAAATAATCTTTTCAGTACAACATAACACGTTACCTAAATATTATTGATCTATGCCAAATATGAATATTTTTCAAACGCAAAAAAAATTCATTTAAAAAAATGGTGTGGGTCTTAGGTCCCACGACAGAAGTAAAACTTCAAATATGTAAATAAAGGGAGTGGTATCTTTTAAAAGCAGTAAAACAATGATATGAGTTAGGTTGAATGATGGGATTTAAATGATAAATTTATTGAAAGATTGTTATAAAATATTGTGTTTTTTATCAAATTATTTATTGAATGTCAATAGAAACATGAAAAAAAAAAATATTTGCATAATGTTAAGCATCACAAAGCTGAAAATTTATTAACGGATACGTAAAGTATTATAGAATGATAAAATCATGCAAAGAAACTTGAATTCGTGTGTAAAAAAATGTTTCCAAGTTCATAATCATTTCGTAGGTTGTGGATCATCATTATCTAATGCACTACGCTAGAGTCATTGAGGAAGATGTGGGAGGAAACAATTTGAGTAAGTGCAGGGCTACCTACTTAAAAAAACCGAATACTTAACCTTTGCGACAAAAAAGTTAATGCGATGATTTTTTGCTTTATTGACCCCTTTTCTCTTGAATTCGACAGATAGCGATAATAACTAATATTTGTTTGTATCACTTCACTTAAGCAGATACTTTTTAACATGTATTTATCGTCACAATGATATTACTTCAACACTCAACACGTACCAAAACTGCACGAAATTTATACATACGTATTACTGACAACTCCTCCTTCCGAGGCACAATCTGACCAACTTATCTTAAAGAAGATAATCTTGATCTACATACCTTTGGGTTTTCAATGTGTTCCAACCCTGCACTTGCTCATTTAAATCGGCATTGTGTGCTGAATGTCCACATCGTCATACAGAGTTGATTGTATCCGCATTGTTTGACTCATAATATGAATTTCTAACTTGCATATTTTTTCATTTGAATGATATTTCCAAACTTGACTTATAAAAAAACTGTACAAGACACATCTTGACTTTATTAAAAATTCTCGTTTCCAAGCACCTTCTTCACAATTAATCTACAGGAGATAATCTTGATCCGCATACCTCTGTATTTTTTATGTATTCCGATCCTGCAATTGCCCATTAAAATTGAGCATTTTGTGGACATAATATTCATACGTTTAGACAGAGATGATTACTGTTTGATCTACTTGACTCTTACAACTGATTTTGAAACTAGAAAATTTTCATAATTATTGCAATTATATTTTGTATCTTGACTGCCTAAAATTGCACAACACTTTCATTTTCACTTTCATTAAAAACTTCTATTTTCAAAGCACATTTTTCAAAACTTTACTGCAGTGAGACAAGTTACACACCTCTGTATTTTTTGTGTGTCCTAATCCTGCACTTGCCCATTCAAGTTGAGCATGGATATATTCACATGTTCATGCTGAAGTTATTATTATCCAATACACTTGAGTTAATAGACAGCTTGACACTGTTGGAGTGAAAAAACTTTACACATAAACCATGCAAATTGGAAATTACTAGTGTGGATTTATGACCATATAAAGGTTTTGAAAATTCAGACCTCTACCTGTCCGTTATCAAAGCAAAGATTCGATTTTTTTCTTGATGACAAAATGTTTCGAAAAAGTCATTGTGAGGCAGAACTGCTACACAAATTTCTTGCATTCAAAAATCGAATATAACTATTTTTAAAGACATTCAGAAAACAAACTGCTAGCTCTTGGATCACATAAAACCTACTTTTGTCAGCTGGTTACACTTTTTGTTAAATGAATTTCTGAATTTAAAAAGAAAGAGCTTAATTTGACCTCCAAGAAAAAGAGTTTCATTTGTAAAGTTTGTAGATTGGAAACTCATTAGTCCTGCATTTATGACCATATATACCAACATACGAGTATTAATAATTCATGTTTGCAGATGTAAGTAGTCATCACCAAGGTTAAATATTTTTTTGAAGATGAAAACGTTTTTGCTAATTGATCATTCTCGGTCAATGTTTATCCTTAGCAACTTTGCAAATTTATTGTTTTTTCTATAAAGTTGAGGAAAGAAGTTATCATAAATTTTAGGTTGATCATTTCTCTTTCTTTGACCGATAGAAGTTTATTGGAGATGTTAGCTTGAAATAGTTATCCATCAGCCAAGTTAAGCCAAAATGAAAAACTTGTACTTTGACCAGTCGATGAGAACAAAATGCTCCACTGTTTTAGACTTTCGATCCTGCTCGCTACAAAGGAAGCTGGATTTTAATTTTCTTGAAGAAACTTATTTCAGCTGACATAAAACGAGCTGAATTATCTTTATTTTATTTATTAAATTCTAAATATCATGCTGAAAGTGACTTTAGAAATCCCAGGAACTTTGTGCAGTCCTCGTCAGCAGTTCCCTTAGTATTTATTCCTGAACAAGGTAACATACTGGTGAACCCTGATAACACACTCAGCCTTTTGATGTCTGTCGTGTACTCCTGGTAAAACATGAGTAATAATTAAACGTTGGAAAAGGTTGCTTTGACAATTCGTTACAATGTATCAGTCAATATGCCTTAGCTGCATATTTGCACAGCTTTGTCAGCGTATGGATCATACCTAAATTTTCAGCTGGTCCAGGTCTAAAATAAAGTAAAAAATTTAATCATAAAGTAAGATATACTTTTTCTGGGAAACAGATATGCTTGTGCAATTTTACTTATGCATGTCATGGGATGTGGAAAAGAATCAAAGTTAAAAAGAATAAAGTTGGTTGGTGAAACATTAAATCTTATTAAAAACATTAAATACTACAAAATTTAATGAAAATCATGAAATTCATTATATGTACAATGATCATAAGGCCTTTTAAATCACGTACTAAGTTGTTAATGAAGAGCTTTAGACCAGGAATTCCAACTTCTGGATATATTGGCAGGTACTCGTACTGACCACTCCAGTTAAAATACATGGGCCAAAGTAGACTTATTGAGTATTTTGTTTTGTAATATTCTAAATCTGAAGAATCTTTTATGAAATTCGAGGCTGGACTAGTTACAATACCTTTATATACCTTCAGAGCCACGATGAAGAAATCATGCTTTGATAAGTCGATGGAAATAGTAGTTTTCGTACGAGATTGGAAAGGTTTTAATTTGCGAACCGAGAGGTTAACGGCACGAGCCGTAGGCGAGGAAAGTAACGAGGTTCATAAAGAAGCATTTACGATCAAGTTACGAATGCTATTTTTCTAACCGAGGGTGTACCAGGGATCCAAAAAGGCCCGAGGTAGGAAATAGTACATTTCCTACCTAGGGCAGAAAATACGACTACCGCGGCCTTCGGGCGCGGTCGTTGTATATTTAAGCCTGAGGTGAGGACAACATTTTTTGTACCGAGGGCAGAAAGTGCAAATTTCTGCCCGTGGGCCGAAAGTGATTAGGAGGGCCGAAAATGCGTCCCGAGGGCAGAAAAGCTCTGCCGCACTTTCTGCCCTAGGTAAGAAAAAGTATACTTCTCGTTCTGGGCTTTTAATTCAGCTCGTTAAAAAAAAGTTGGATGCTGATTTTCTTGGATTAATTATGTCAGCATATTTAAAAAAATGAAGTACCTCTCTATTAAGCCTTGATTTGTAGATCAAAATGTCTTCAGTAATCCTAAGAACTTAAGAAAGACACCGTTTAAAATGTGCGACATTCTTCAATTCATTAAAAGGGTAACACAGAGGTGAATTTATGGAACTATCTAATGCTCTTATACTGACGATGATCTTTGATTAAAAAATAAAAAGAAAATTGCATGAAATTTTCTGCTGTTTTGCATGGAACATGCTTTAACAATAAGAAGCACAAGTGTAAGTTTGTTAAGACACATAATAAGATAAGATAGATTTATTAAGGTACATGTACAGTATCTTTTTAGATCAAGGCATTTTACAAAGACACAAATATTACCTTCTCATTGTATGAACTTCCACACTTTTAGAATCTTTGTTGGCAATATTGGCTGTTGCGTATTGACACTTTGATAAACTTGTAACAATGGTCGCATTTCTCTTGCAATATACATATTGTGAGTACTCACTTTTTTTATTACGGTAGACAATAGTATCAGAACTCTAGACTTGTAAGTACCATAACACAACGTTACTCCTACCTGCACTTTTATGGGCAACTATAATTGTAAGCGCAGAGATGAAGTCATTACCACGGCTCACGGCGATGAGAAATGAGAATAATAAGTACGCGGTAACCGGAGAATATAGAATACAAGAATATACTTTACAAGAGTATTTCTATATTCTCTGCAATAATACTGCAGACGACTCTGTTACGTGCGTATTGTCTGCAGCTAGCTCCTGCTGTATATAATATACACCTATGTCTAGAAGTAGAATCACTTAGCCTTACCGACAAATTTGACCTCTCTATTGACAAAAGAAATGATTATTTTGACATAATCTGTTCGAACTTTTTTTTTAATCACTGAATAAAATTAAACGAAAATACTTACAACGTGTTAAAAAGGTCACGTACTAGTGCGCTCAACCTATTTCTTGGCAATATTTGATCATTTTTACAAACAATACAAAATTAAAACACATTCACCTTGCCGTCAGAAAAACAAAAAATTAAATAATTATGAGAACTTTTCGCAATTACAAGAATTAAGCTTTGTCTATCATTTTTAAGACGATACTTAAAGTTTCGTGTGCTTTTGTTCAGTAGGAGAGAAAAGTTGGGAACGGAGAAGAAGCTTTTTAAAGTTGAACGGTTTTCTCCCTCGTCCTCTTAAGTCGAGTTCCAAAAATAATACGGAAGGCTTATGATAGCTAAAATATAAAATTTACACTATTGACATAAAACACTGCATTAATTATTGTACCATATCTAGTACCACATTAGGATTAGAATATTGACATAAAATTGTCATGTAAAATAATCATATGAAGAGTCTGACTTGAAAATATTAAAAACTTTTTTTTGCAAGTCTCTGTTAATAAAAATTGCATAAACGATTCTTAATATTTTTTTCTGCGACTGGAACCTTATATCTTTTAATGCGTAAGAGGAATTTTAAAATAATTGCAATTTATTGTAATCATAATCAATTTGTTCCACATGCAAATGTTTATAATTTTGTAACAAAGGTCTGTCAAAAATTTAGATCCATAATTTCGGAATTGTAATCGGTAAGTGAACAAATCTTTGAAGTAATATGCTGCTTGAAACTTAAGGAGGTTTAATGAATTTCTCAAAATGCAGAGAAAGCAGTGTAACTTTCAACAACCACTAATCAAAGTGTCGGGAAACTATGAATTATTTCAAAAATTTCACCACAAATTTTTTTTATTGTTGAAATTTCAAGTCAAACACAGTCTTTCAAGGACATAAATAAGTTCTGGCTTTTTTTTTATCAATAAATAATTTTGTAGTAGAAAGTAATTAAAAAATTCACACAGTTTCCTGACACTCTGAATAGTTATTGTAGAACGTTTCACTGCTGTCTCTGCATTTTGAAAAAACCATTGAACCTCCTCAATGTAAATTAATGAATCACCAAATTTTATACAAAAACACATGTTTACATTTGGTGTAAAAAAAATCCACAGACTTAACTCAAATGCCTAGGGGTGGTTATGGTTGCAGATTCCAATGCCAAGAATAATTTAGCTGTGTCACATCATTTTGATGTTCATTAAGAGGTCAAACTGATAAAAAATCGAAAAAAATTCACTCGTTGGTTTATAAGGTCGCTAAGTTCGATTTCGGTGTCGACTTACCCTTAAAATGCATCTAGAAGTCATTTTAAAGTCCTTATGTCGTTACTACAAGGTCATGTAAAAGTTAAACTGAAATAATGATGTACAGAAAATCTGGAAAAATCTATATCCATATTTCTGTAGTCACTGAGTCAGATGCCGGTGTTTTTCACCTTAAAAATCACTTTAAAGACATTTCAAGGTATTTGTTGGGATATTTTTAAAACAAAACTAGAAAAAAAAAGAGAAAAAACGGTTTTAAAATCTTAAAAAGTGCATATTAAGTTTTTTTGGGCCGCTAAGTCCAAGTACTGTGCTTGTTAACCCTTAAAACGCATAGCCATATACATTTTAGAGCTTTGGCTGCATATAAAGGTTTAAGGTAGTTGTATACCTACGACGCACAGTGGGACGAAACGGGTTTTTTTTTCCGGAAATAAAATATCTCCAAAACGAATTAACCAATCTCCATGATTTTTTTTGGAGCTTACAGC
>JAPYYV010002610.1:0-30650 GCA_030522625.1 Copidosoma aretas
ATAATGATGACGATGATTATGATGATAATGATGATGTTGACGATGATGATAATCACGATGATGATGATAATAATGATGATGATAATGATAATGATGATTATGATGATAATAAGGATGATGATGAGGATAGGGAGAATGATGAAGACGATGATGATAATGACGATAATGATGACGACGATGATGATGATGATGATGATGATGATAACGATGATAATAATCACGATGATGATGATAATAATGATGATGATGATAATGATAGTGATAATAATGATGATGATGATGATGATGATGATAATGATGATGATGATAATAATAATGACGATAATGATGGAAAGATGATGATGATGATGATGACGATGATGATGATGAGGAAAATGATGATGATGATGATAATGATGATGATGACACTAACAATGAGAATGATGATAGTGATGATAATGATGATGATGACGATGATGATAATCGTGATGATGATGATAATGATGATGATGATGATGATGATGATAATGATTATGATAGTGATGATAATGATAATAATGACGATAATGATGGAAAGAAGATGATGATGATGATGACGATGATGAAGATGAGGAAAAAGATAAAGAAGATGATAATGAAGTTATAATGATGATGACGACGATGATGATAATCATGATGATGACGATAATAATGATGATGATGATAATAATAATGATAGTGATGATAACAATGATGATGATTATGATGATAATAGTTATAATGATGATGATGGTGATAATGATGATTATGACGATATTGATGATGATGATGATGATTATGACGATGATAATGACGATTATGATGATGACAATTAAGATGATGATGATGATGATGATGAAGATGATGCGGATAATTAATATGATAATTATTCTGATTATGTCGATGATAATACTCTTGATGATGAAGATAATGATAATACTAATTGTAAGTATAATGATTATGATAACGATTATGATATTATGTAGATGATGATTAAGATGATGATGATGCTAATGATATTGATTACAATGATAACAATGATTATAGTCCTAGTTTTGATGATAACGCTGCTACAGATTATGATTATAAACATCATAATGATGATGATAATGATGATCATGATGATAATAATCATGATGTTGAGAATGATAATGATGCTGTTGACGAAAGTAATGATATAAATAATGAAGATGATATTGAATTTGATCATAATTATAATAATTATGATTATTATTGTAATGATGATAGCGATGATGATGATGAGGATGATGATAATACAGATAATAATGATAATCATGAATAGAATGGCGATAGTGATAATGATGCTGATGGGGATGATCATAATAAAAATATTGATGCTGGTCATAACGACGATGATGATGATAAAAAAAGTGATAATGGTAATAATGTTTAAGATGATTATGATCATGATGAGAATAATGATAATAACAATGATCGTAATAATAATTATGACAGTTATGATGATGATGATGAAAACAATGATGATGATGGTAATGATGATAATGAGAATGATGCTGATTATGATGATCATTATTATGATGATAAAGACGTCTAAAATGTCAATGACGATTGAGATGATGATTTATAAGATCGTGATAATGATAATTATGATGTTAATCATGATCATAATGATGAATATTTTGACAATTATGATGATAAAGATGATGATGTTCATCATAACTAAGATAATTATCATGATTATGCTGATCATGCTGATAATGTTCATTATGATCATTATGGTGATAATTATGATCAGGATGATAATAATAATAATGATGATAATGATAATAATGATGATTATATAGATGACGATGATAGTAGTAATGATGACGATTATGAAAAAAACTGAAATTGTGTCAATAATGGTTCACATGTTAATGATGATTCTAATCATGCTATTGATGATTAGCATGTAAATAATGATCTTGATAATGAGGATAATGATAATAACGTTAACGCTTATCATAATTATGGTGATGATAATGAGGATAATGATGATGATCATGTTGGGGATTATCATAATGAGGCTGATAATGATATCACAGATAATAAGATCATTGATAATAATGATAATTATAATTATAATATCCATGACGATAATGATAACGATAATGGAAATACTCGATAATGATAATGATGATGTCGAGAATGTTTAAGATATTGATCATAATACTGATAATGATGATCACATTGATGATCATATTGATTAGGATGATCATCATGATGATTATGATAATAATGATAATGTCGATGATTACTGTGATATAAATAACAATAATGGACTTAATGATTTTAATGATCATCATTATGATGACGATAATAATTATAACAATGATTATAAAAATGATTACGCTGATGATGATGGTAATAATTATTATGGTGATGATGATCCTAATAATGATAATTACGATGATAATAGAGATTATGATTAAGAGAATGATAGAAAGTGTGATTATGATTATGATGATGTTTGTGATCATGATAAATTTTATGCTGATTAAATTGATAATGATGATGGTTATAAGGATGATGATAATATTGATAATAGTTAAGATAATTATGATGATTACGTCGATTATGATACTATTGAAGATAATGATGATGAGAATGATGATGTTGATGATAATTATAATAATATGATAATTATGATGATGATGATGACGTTAATGATGATTATACTGATCATTATAATGAACATAAAGATAATGATAATGATTTTGATGATGATTAAGATGATGATAATGATGATGATATTAATAATAACGATTACGATAGTAATAATAATTATAGACATGAGAATTATATTGATGTTAAAGTTGATTATGATAATGAAGATTACAATAATAATGATGATGATACAGATGACAACGATAAGGTAGATGTTGATTAAGACAATGATACTTATGATGATAATAATTAAGATGATGATGAATATGGTAATGATGATGATGATGATGATGATGATGATGATGATGATGATTATAATAGAGATTATGATGATGAGAAAGATTACAATAATAATAATGATGATATTTATAACAATGAAATTAATATCGATCGTTATGAAGGCAAAAATAATTATAAAAATGATGATAATGACGATTATAATGATGATAATAGTTATGATTCTGATCATAATAATAAGTATAATAGTTAATATGATGATAATGATGATTATAATAATGTTGACTAAGATAATGATAATGCCGATCATCAACGGTTAATGATAAATACATAAATTGAAAAAATGTATCGATCTACTAGCAATAGTTTAACAGTATCTTGCTAAAGACGCCATATCGTAGGCGTTCTAGATAATTCTCCAATTTTTTGCAATTTGTGCATAGTAAAATGTATGAGACGTGGTACTTGCAAAGTACTTTCACTCGATTAATAATGGTTTGCTCAATACATAGCATGTATTAAATAGCCTTCAAGCTATATATAGTAGAATACAAGTATCTAGCTATAATAAGATTGTCGTAGACGTTTCAGTTCTTTTTTTCGGATGACATTAAAATTTTTGCATACAAAAGGTTATACGGCAAATATCTTACAGGTGACTGTAAGTTGCACAATGGTTTATGGTAAAAAACTTTGGATAAAAAAATCTATTAATCTACTGGCAGTAGTTTAATAGTAACTTGCTACAGTTACCATTTCGTAGTAGTTTTATTGCAGATATTCATCGAGAATGATTAGGATAATTATTATGATTATAATGATAACGATGATTATAATGAAGACTTTAATGATTCTTATGATTATAATGAATATTATAATGATACTAATGATTATCATTACGATGACGATGACGATTATCACGATGGTGATAATTATGTCAGTCATGATGATGACAATGATGTTAAGGATCATGGCGATGTAGATAATTATGATGATGATGATAATAATGATGATATTGCTGATAAAAATAATAATGATCGTGATGATGATGAATATGATAATAATGCTGTCGATGATAATGATGATGAGGATGATAAGCATGCTATTAAAGATGATTAAATTTATGATGACGGTAATGATGATGATGATAATATTAATGATTAGGAAAATAATGACGATTGTAAAAATATCGATGATAATAATGTTAATTATAATGATGATAATAATGTTTGAAATGACAGTAATGATTATGATGATACTAATGATGATGATGATGATTTAGATAATCATAATCATGATGATTAAGAAGATAATTCTGACAATGATGATGATAATGACAATAAAAATGATTATTATAAAAATGATGTTAATTATTATGATGATGATGATAATTTTAAAAATAAGATAAGAATAAAAATCATGATTATGATAAAGATTATGATAATGATGCTGAAGGATGATAATTATGGCTATGCTGGTAATGATGATGATGATATTGATTATTATAATACTGATCATTAGCCTGATAATGATGATAATAATAATGATAATGAGGGTGATGATGATGATGATGATGATGATAATGATAATAAGGTTAATAATGTTTAGCATTATTATGATTATCGTGATGATTACGATGATGATATCGATACTGATAAAGATAATGATGATAATTTTGATGATAGCGATTATGATAAGAATATTAATAATGATAATTATGATTATTAGAATCATAATAATAATATTGATGTTAAATATAATAATGATGATCATAATGTTGATGCTCATTATGATAATAGTGATAAATATGATGACAAAGATGATGATGACGTTTAATATGTCATAATAATGATGATTATAATGATATTGATGATAATAATGATTATCACGATAATAAAGATAATAATGATGATGACAATAATGCTGACAATAATGATGATATTCATGATGATGATTATGATTTAGATGATATTTAAGATGATGATGATGTCGATGATGATTGAGATAATAACGATGAAAATGATGATGATAAAGATGATGATGATGATGATGTTGGTGATGATGATGGTAAAAATTTGATAAGGATCATGACGATAATGATCATGATGCTGACGTTGATGATAATGTTAGTAATAATTATGATGATGGTAATGATCAGAATATTGATGATAATGATATTGATGATAAGGATAATAATGATGACGACAATGATGATTATGACAATGATAATAATAAATATAAAAACGATAATGATAATGCAGATTATGATAATTATAGTCATGATACACGTAATAATAATGATAATAGTGATAATAATGATGATAATGTGTACGACTCTTGAAATGATGATCATAATTATGATTATGATCATGATACTTATGATTTTAATGATAAGGATAATAATAATTATGATGTTGATGATAATAATATTAATGAGGATGGTTATAAAGAAAATAACAATAATTTCAATAATAATGATGATGATAAAGATGATGTTGATGCTGTAAATAATGATCAGGATAAGAAAAATGATTATTAAGATGAAAATTATTTTAATGGTAAGGATGATGATAATGACAATGATGATGATGATAATTATGATTATGATGAGGATGTCGATGATGATTAAAATGATGACGATCTTTATGATATTGTCGATAATGATGATGATAATTAAAATGATGATGATAATTATGATATTAGTTTCGATAATATTGATGATCATGATGCTGATCACTATAAAGATGATAATAATCATGAAAATAAGGATAATCATAATGATAATTATATTGATAAGGATAATGTTGATGATAATTCAGTTAATCATGATCATTATGATGATGGTAATGATATGGATGATGATCATATTGATAGGGATGATCATGATGACGATAAGGATCATTATAATCATAATAGTAATGATAATGATGATGTTGATGATGGCTAGGCTGATAAGGATTATAATAATGATAATGATAAGAATGATGTTATGGATGATGGTTATGATGGGAATACTAATCATGATGATAATGATGACGATGATTATAGTAGTAATTATGATGATGATAAACACGATGATGAGGATGTTTGTGACTATTAAGATGATGATAGTGATTATGATCATGATCAAGATACTCACGATTTTAACGATAATCATAATTTGACGATGTAAATGATGATGATAATGATATCGATGATGATAATCATGATGTCGATGATGATGATGATTTTAAAAATGATGATACAGATGATGATCATGATGATATCGATGATAATTATGATGATGATCATGATAATGATGATGCTAATTATAAAAATGATAAAATGCTTATTCGGGTAATTATAGCAGTAATACAAATCTAAATAATGATAATGGTCACGATAATGATGATGGTAAAAAAGATAATAATGTGTATGACTTTTTAAATGATGATGCGAATAATGATTATTATGATGTTACTTATGTTGTTGATAATAAGGATAATTATAATGATAATGATTATAATAAAAAGAATTATAATGATTATGCACATAAAGATTATAACGACGATTATGATGATCATCATAATAATGATGATCAAGATTATACTGACGATGATTATGATGTCTATAAAGATAATTATAATAATAACGATGTTGATAAACTTAATTATAATGTCCATAATTATTTAAATTATAAAAGTAATAATAATCGTAATGATGATAATTATGTTGTTATTGATAATTATGATCATAAGGATATTGATGATGATGATCGTAAAGCTGGTAATCATAATGATGATCATGATGATGATAATGATGATGATTATGATTTTTATGATGATTATTATGATGAGGATAATAATGATGATGACAGTTAAAATGATGATGATGATAAAACAGATGATAATGCTTATTATAATGATGATGATGATCGTAATAAATACAGTGATAACGATCATAACAATGACCAGCTTAATGATGACAATTAAGATGATAAAGATAATCATTATGATTGAAATGATAAAGATGATATGAATAATAATGACAGCGATTAGGATAATAGTGCTAATGATAATGTTGATAATGATGATGATGATAATGATGATGATAAAGACGTTGATACTCATGATAATAATGATCATGATAATAAAGTTGTTGATAACAATAATAATTATGATGATGGTAATGATGATAATAATGATGATAATGATTAGGATTATGATGATGATTATGATTATGATGAGAATGATAATGATGTTAAAAGTAATGATTATGATTATGATGATAAGAATAATGATAATGATGATGATAATGTTGATGAAAATAATAATGATGATAATAACCTTGATTACAACAATCATGATAATAATAAAGATACAGATGGTGATGCTGTTAATGATGATTAGGATTATTATTATTATTATTATGATAATGATAAAAATGATGATGATGATGTTTATCACGATGTTCAGGATGATGGTAGTATTAACGATGATGATAGTATCTTTAATGATAGTAATGATGATGAATATGGTGATAATGATGATGATGTTAACCATGAGGTTATGATAATCAAAATCATGATAAGAATGATGATAGTGATGATACTTATGATGATGATTTTGATTATAAAAGTGATGTTTATAATAATGATGGTAATAAAGATGATGAGGACTTTGATGATTTTTATGGTAGGAATGACAATTGTAATAATAATGATGATGATGATGTCTATAGTAATTCAAGTAATGATGATTATAATGATAATGGTGATGGTAATGATGATTTTGACAAAGATGATGATGATGTTGATAATGGTGAAACTGATGGTGATGATTACGATGATGATGATGAGAATGATGATGATAATTACGATAATAATAATGATAACGACCAAAATTATAATTATGCTGATGATAAGGATGATGATGATCATGATTATAATGATAATGACGCTCTTAATGATGTCGATTAGGATGTTATAGATAATTATGATGATTTAATTGATGATGATGATAATAATGATATTGATGATGATAAGGATGATGGTGCTGATAATGTTGATGATAATGATGATTATGATGATGAGCAAGATGATGATAAATATGACGATAATAATTATGATAATAACGTTGATGATAATGATCATGATAATGATGGTTATGGTAATAATTAAAATAATGATGATAATAATGATCATGATAATGGTAATAAAGAGGTTGATAAAGTTAATGATGATAGTTCTGATGATGATGATGAAAAAAAACATGTATGATATGGATGATGATGATAACGATAAGGATTATGATGATGATCATGATAATTATAATTATCATAACGATGACGACAATCATGATAATCATAATGAATGTGTGTGTGTGTGTTGTATGTAAGACAGCAGTATTTTTTCCATATTTAGTTAATATTAGTTCATGTTAACGTAAAATTTATCCATATCAAAATAAATACATTTTTTAATATTTAATTAAAATATTAGACAAATGTAAGCAACTGATACAACAATTGCAAATCAAATTTGATTGATAAAGTATAGAACAGTTACTTATTTTGTGTTGGCGATTTTTACGACTATTCTATGTTCTTAAATTAAGTACATGCTTTTACGACTCCTAAAAATTTTGACTTTTGCCCTTTACCGAAGCATACGATCCACTTTAAATATTTTCATGATATTAACAACTTTTTCGGTTAGTACTCTAAACGAAAGACATCTAGAGACATGTAGAGAGCAGTGATAAATCGTTACGAGAGACTTTAAACTATACTGATATTTAGTATCTGCGGAGTCACCTTCATCATCATCATAAACGTCATGCTTATCAATGTCAGAATTATAATTTGTATTATATTTATCATCGTATTCATCATTTTTATCATTATAATCCACCTCATGATGTTTATGATAATTAAAAATGTTATCGTAAATGTCTTCATTATTGTCAAAATAATGATCATCTTAACCATCAATGGACTATCAATAATATACTATTGGCATCATTATAACTATCAAAACTATCAACATGATTATCATTATTCTTATCGTTATTATGATTATTATCATCATCATTATCATCTTTTTTATTATCATCATCATCATCATCATTATCATCATCATCATCATCACCATTATTATTATCATCGTTAATGTTCATACAATTATTATTTTTATCATGATCTTAGTTTCAACAATCGTTATTATCATCATCATAATTATCATCATCATCATCACCACTATTTTTAACGTTATTAACAGTGTCACTATAATCATCATCATCATTATAACTATCATCATCCTCATAGTTACCCTTGTACTCCTCTATTATTATTACATCTACATGTTCGCATGGTCAGTCAATACCCTACTAAACTTATGTGCCTTGTGGCGGAAAATTATACGCGGTACAAACAGACAGGCGATAACAATCATGCATGTGTATGTATACAACTACAAACATAATGAAAATGACAAGAAGGATTTTAATATGCTACGGGGCCATACATGGTATAACCAGACGGGCGATAACAATCATACATGTATATATACAACTACAAACATAATGTAGATAAAAGAAAAGATTTTAAATACTGCAACAACGGTTTTTTATTTTTAGCAAATAAGAAAGTATTGAAACATATTATTTCAATTTTGATATTACCGGATTATACACTTTGCTGAGGTGTTAAATATCCTTCTTTCTATTAATGCATTTGTCTGTCATATTAATATGTAGCATTTAATAGTAGATACGTTTTTTCTATACTGTTTCTCTATTTAATATTTTTACGCTCTTCCTATTGAACTAATGGTTATTTTCTACCATATGTTTGGAAACCACAATCTCAAGATGTTTATTACGTCATGTTTTTCAATTCTATTTTAAGCTTGTCTTTTTGTTTCACCAACGTATTTTGCTGGACAGCTCTTACAGGACAATTCATAGACAACTCCATCATTTTCAAGAGGCAAAGTAGAATCCGTACCCAATTTTATTATGCTGCTAAGGCTTTTTTAACCACATTCCCGCATTAAAGTCACACATATATAACAGCATACATTTTAAAAGTTTAGTTAACAACATACATGTTCCTGATGACTATACTCTTGTTTCTCTAGATGTTACATGATTGTTTACTTGCGTTCCGTATTCTCTTGTTTTAAAAAAATTGGACAGGCGTCTCAAAAGTTTCCAAAATTGTCGCATCCCCTTTTATTAGATAAGAGATTGTGTTAGTTTCCTTTTCAATAACACATATTTTTTACTCAACAATGAATATTATCTGCAAACGGTTGGAACCCCAATGGGTTCACCTGTCTCTTCTTTGTTCGCTGATATGGTAATGGACGACCTTGAGCGCGACTGCTTGGAGACTTTAAAGGATAAATTTGATACTACCCCCTTTTTTACTATAGGTATGTTGATGATATCATTATGTGCATAAAATCATCCAGTACAGATATAGTTTTACAAACATTTAATAACTACAATAATCACCAGTACAGATATAGTTTTACAAACATTTAATAACTACAATAATCACTTTAAATTTACCTTTAAACTTTCTAACAATAATAGCATAAATTTTTTATATATCTCACTGACTATTAATAATAATTTTATTTACACTAATTGGTTTTTCAATTCTTCTGCCTCTGGTCGTCTATTGCATTAGAACTATAACCACCCAATATCACTTAAAAAAAATATTGTTTTCAATTTAGTTTATAGAGCTATTCTCTTGTCTCATCGCCAACATTACAGTGATAATCTTAAAATTGTAAAGAGCCTGCTTCTTAAGAATTCTTACACAAGAGTATTTTGTGATAAGCTTTTCATAACCCGTTATTTAAAACTTATTAATAATACCGACCATATCGTAAATGATTCCCTAAATTGCAATCACCATAGTATATTAAATTTTCCTTTTATTAATGAAAAAGTATATTCCAAGCTTCATCATTTGTTTCGCCTATATAATTATAAAGTTATACCAAAAAATGAAAAAAAAAGTCTGAGCAGCATAATAAAATTGGGTAAGGATTATACTTTGCCTCTTGAAAATGATGGATTTGTCTATGAATTGTCCTGTAAGAACTGTCCAGCAAAATACGTTGGTGAAACAAAAAGACAAGCTGAAAATAAAATTGAAGGACATCGACGTAATAAAAATCTAGAGTCCGCGGTTTCCAAACATATGGTAGAAAATAACCATCAGTTCGATTAGAAGAGGGTAAAAATAGTAGATAGAGAAACAGTATGGAAAAAACGTATCTACTTTGAAATGCTACATATTAATATGACAGACGAATGCATTAATAGAAAGGAGGATATTTAACACCTCAGCAAAATGTATAATCCGGTAATATCAAAATTTAAATAATATGTTTCAATACGTTCTTATTTGCGTGTCATTTAAAACCGCTGTTGCAGTATTTGAAATCTTTTCTTTTATCTTCATTCTGTTTGTAGTTGTATATATACATGTATGATTGTTATCGCCAGTCTGTTTACA
Source organism: Copidosoma aretas (assembly GCA_030522625.1). Taxonomy (NCBI): domain Eukaryota; kingdom Metazoa; phylum Arthropoda; class Insecta; order Hymenoptera; family Encyrtidae; genus Copidosoma; species Copidosoma aretas. The sequence continues at coordinate 11,437 of JAPYYV010002610.1, forward strand.
CCATGTATAGCCCCATAGCCTTTTAAAATCCTTCTTGTTATTTTCATTATGTTTGTAGTTGTATGTATACACATGTATGATTGTTATCGCCTGTCTGATTATACCGCCTATAATTTGCCACCACAAGGCACATAAGTTTACTAGGGTATTGACTGACCATGCGAACTGTACAATTTCACTTCATCCCTATTAGCATTTAAGTAATTTTCCATCAAGTAATAATTTTATTTATTAACAGTTGTGTCTAGATCATTCTCCTGTTCATTTCTTTTCGATGATTGTGCTAAATAATTTGTTGTACCTGTGTACATTTAAGTCTGCCTGATGAGGTTCGGGAAATCCGAACGAAACGTTGCAGAAATGTAGATAATACCATCAAGGCTGTCAATATTTATTATCTGCTCACATAGATCCCATACTCTTTCCTACGTACAATTTCGTAAGCGAAAGTTTATAATAATATACGACTCATATTTTGATTATTATCATAATTATTATAATCGCTATCGGTATTATGATCATCATCATCAATATTATCATATTTATTATCGTCCTGATCATCATTGTTATCATCGTCAACATCATTATCATTTTTAGTATCCTTATGATCATTATTATCATTGCCATGACAACATCATAACCATCGCCATGATCATTATTATTAACATCATCATAATCATAATTACTGTCATCATCGTGATCTTGATCTTCATTATCATCATCATTATCATAATCATTATTATTCCAATTATGGTGATCGTCATTAACATCATCATTATTATCACAATAATCATAAGTATTATCATCATTTCAATCATAATTGAGATTATCATCAACTTTATCACTATTATCATCATTATAATCACCATTATCATTTTTACCACCATCATCATTATCATTATCATCATCCTCATCATTATAATCTTCATATTTATCATTATCATTGTCATCACCTCTATAATCATTATTATTATCATCTAAATTATCATAATTATCATCAACATCATAATCAACATCATAATCATGCCTACTGGTGTTGATTGCGAAGAACCTCTACATCAGGACAGTAAGTCAAAGAACCTTATCTACAGGGATGTCTAGTAATAAAATCATTGATTTTATCTCATTATATCTAATAAATAATAAAACATTGTTAAAATAAAGTGTTAAAATAGACGCGATATAAAACAGTTTAAAACCTTGTATTTTATAGTTAACAATTAACTTTTACCATGACTTGAAAATAATCATATTATTGGACTAATCTTGAGAAAAATCTTTCGTAAGGAGAAGGCAAGACCGTGGGTGACCGCTAATTTTTACTATAAAACTGATTTTTTTCTGATATTTTTCTCGGTTTTAGATATTTAACGTTAGAAATTGTAGAATAGTGTGAAAGTTAATAATAATAATATAATCTGTTAAAGGCAAAAGTTAAAGCATACATTAATATTTACTTTTGTTTGTCTTTCGTGTATGTATGTATGTATCTGTAGCAAATGAAGTATAAATAAGACGGCAAAACTTGGGTTATTTCTGTAGAACATTAAAAAAATCTTAAAACAAAAAATTTTAGATTTGTATGATTAAAATCCGTCGAGGGAATCCTAACATACATCCGATAACCTATATACACCACACACACACACTAACTCACACATACATAACCATATATATATACACAAACACACACAGCGATAAAAGCAGAGTGTATAAAGGGCAGTACGATATGACTACTGACTGTGTAAAAGGCAGAGCCGTGCGAACACTCCATATAAAGGGTAGAACTGTACGAACGCTGCCTGTATAAACGGCATAACAGCAAAAGCATGGTCTGTGTAAAAGAGCAGAACAGTAAAGAAACTATCTGTGTAAAGAGTCAGAGCAGTGTGAATATTGTCTGTGTAAAGGGCAGAACAGTGAAAACACTGTCTGTGTAAAGGACAGAACAGTACAAGCACTGTCCGTATAGAGGGCAGAACAGTGACAGAACGGTCTGTGTATAGAGCGGAATAGTGAGAACACTGTCTGTATGCAGGACAAAAGAGTACGAACACTGTATGTATAAAGATCAAAACAGTAAAAGCACGATATGTGTAAAGAAGCAGATCAGTGATAGCACTAAATAATTAAGGGACCAGAAAAGTAAGAACACTAGAGTATGTTGTGAATTAAAGCAGTTTAGGTCCAAGAAATTTAACACAAATTTAGGGACCAACCAAATAACTTAACTTCCAAGCAAAGATAAAAGGCGGCTTTAAAGGCGAGATAGAGCAACACAATAATGTAGAAAAGTGCTGAAGCTAATGAGAAAAGCTTGATAATGAGTAACAGATAAAGGAATAGCTATAGAGTAGACCTATCTACACTTCTTACTTTCACCAGATCAGTCAAATTATGAGACTTGAAATTAAAAAATTTATAGCATATGAAGATAGCTTAGGTAAGCTTATCTATTAACTTAGTATTAAGATGTTTAAACTATTCTACTTGCATGAACGTAGCTATATCAATTTTAATATAAAATTATAAATATTTAATCTGCATTGCACAAAAAAAATCATCCAGTTTTGCAAGGAAATATTAAAGAATAAAGCAAATGCAGTTGTTTAAATTAGTAAATAAAATTCTGTTGTCGGAAGTTAAAAGAGAAGATTTTTATACATAATTTAATGTCTCTATTAAATGTATTCATTAATCTATTGAGATTAAACCCTTTTTACGGATGCTCTAATTCTTTATTTATACGAATCTATTCACTAAGTTCCTATTTTACTACTACTATCTTCGAAAACTTACTAGTTCGCCAAGTTGTTTCAATCTTCGTGGCTGCGAGAAAGAGTGCACTTGATGCTTCTATTGTTAAGCTGCATACAAGTTGAACATTTATGTAGGTACGTAGCTACGCTGACTTGACAGTGACTCTGCAGCTTCGCTCTACCATGAAGGATACGCGTCAATAGTTTCTGCAAATTTTACTACTAGAGAAAGGTATTGCTCTTTGATATTTAATAAAAAACGAAAAGAAAACGTGATGATGAAACATCGCACGTTAGTAAATGTATAGAAATACGCCTTGCACGAATGCAACAGTCATTGATATGCTTTTCGTACGAGAGAGGTTGTGTCATATAACCTCGTTGCAAGGAGAGAGAAAAAAACAAAAGGCCCCGAATGCTTAATGTCGTTCACCTTTGTGGCCCTCGTTTTCTCTTGCTCTACCACTACGGCAATCTACCGAAACGTACGTGCTGAGCTAGTTACTCAAAATGGCCGCTACTGGGTGTCACAAGTAAATATCATTATGAAGCTAAACGATTTAGTATTTCGAACACAAAATCCAGCTTGAAGGACCGTTTGGTCGGAGTCAATCGAAAAGTGCACTCTTATGATTTTTTGATGCTGGATTGATGCTTGGAATATTATATTTCTATTTTTTTTAAATAAAACTTGTATTTAATGAACAATATATAATCAGTACGTTAGGAGTGTAACAACAAGAAATTGTTACTGTTGTTACGTTGAAAATTTACAGTTATTTTATGTATCGTAAATAAGTAATTGCGTACAAGTAAATGATTGCACGAGGCCCACAATAAAATAATTAACACTTTAAAAATTGAAAAGAGAGAGAGAGCCAGCGAACTGTGCTCTCTGCATGGGAAAGGAAAACTTCCGGTGCAACTCCTCTCCTTCTTCTTGTGAGTGAAGTTATTTGACGCAGTAGCGTCGATTTAGTAGCGTGCCGTGCGATTACAGCCACAGATCGTAGCTCGTGACAGATAATTTAGCGCTGATTTTAAACACTTGAAAATTTAATTCAAATTACATTCTGGATATTCTTTTATCTAGTCAATTGTGCTTCCTCGTAGAGGAAACTTTGTAATGGACGAAAAATCGAATGTGTATGTATGTGTGTGTGTGTGTGTGTGTGTGTGTGTGTGTGTGTGTGTGTGTGTGTGTGTGTGCGCGCGCGTGTGTGGTGTATGTGAGTTATCGGATGTATCTTAGGCTTCCCTCAACGGATTTTAATCAAACAAAGTTCATTTTTTTATTTTGAGATTCTTAACATCTTTTAAAAAAAAAACTTAAATTTTGCCGTCTTATATAATCTTTATTTGCTAAAAATACATACACACATACACGTAAAGACACACATAAGTCAATATTAATGTGTGCTCTAACTTTTTTCTTTAACAGATTACGTTATTTTTATCAACTTTTACACTCTTCTACAATTTTTAACGTAAAATATCCAAAACCAACAAGAAAATTTAAAAAAAAATTTGTTTTATAGTAAAAATTAGCACTACCCACGGTCTAACCTGATCCTTAAAAGAGATTCTTCTAAAGATTAGTCCAATAATATGATTATTTATGAGTTCTGGTAATAATCAATAGTTAAATATGAAAAAACAGGTCATGAACGGTTTTATATCGCGTCTTTTTTAAAACTATATATTAACAAAGTTTATGATTTATTAGATAAGACAAGATAATACGAATAATTTGACTCCTAGACGTCCCTGTAGACAAGGTTCTTTGACTTATTATCCTGGGCGTGGATGTAAAGGTTTCTGGCTATCGAAACCCGCGAGCAGCCCGCGTATAACTGCCCGTGTGAGAAGCAAAGGCTACCCACGTGTATCCAGCCATATTCAGAGTTGATCCCTGGCTTTTATTATTGGTAATAGTGAAGGCTACCTTCAAAGGGAACTGTAGTCTTTTGAATTGGAAAGGCAATTCGTTGGAATTATGGGTACCGTGGGAATCAAGATCGTCTGTACCTTGGTCTCCACGGTGAGGAAAATGGCTCGTATTATGTAGTGCCTCAGCTGTGTGAAGCGTAACCTGGTGCCGTTACACAGTCTGGGTGCAGCCAGATTGCTCATTAGTAGTACAGGCACACTTATATTCAGCTTAAACATGTGAGATGATACCTCTAAGGGTTCAAGTGCATTAAGGAACTCGTAGTTGATTCGCTACTTGTCATTACTGTGTCCAATTACATAGAACTGCTTATTCTGCCGGGAACTTTCACCATTTTTTTTGTTTATTTTTCCCACTAATTAGTTTTTGGGCGCTAAAATAGCCCTCTTACACAACTAATCCTCGTTTGCCAGGTTTTGTTGCAAGCTCGGAAATACCTTATTAATGAGGAGATCTTGCGAGCCTACAGCAGTTCCTAGTCCGATTGTAAAAGTTATCAAGCCGTCTGCCTCCGCCAGCACGCGGACTTCGCCGAATTCGAGTATTGTTTGTGCGAAGACTCCTGACTCGTGGTCATCAAAATGCTAGATGCTTAATTTAGTCTTCATCAGCAACTACTCCTCCTCACACCACAACATTGACGATAATCTCGTCTGCTGCAGTATGGCACTCTTTAACTGGCAGTGTCTGCCGGAAATCACCTGCAAGCAAAACGACCACTTTACCCATCAACGGCCTGTTTCCTCGAATATCTTGCTAGCTGCAATCCAGTGCTTTTACTGCTCGCTTGTGCGACATAGTGAATTTGTTCCACACGATCAGTTTGCACCGTTGCAGTAGAGTATCTCGACTACTGTTTTTGTTGATGTTGCATGTTCATGTTTTTTCACTTGCAAGGTTCAGAGAGAGTTTAAATACTGAATATGCTATTCTGCCACCATTCAGCAAGATTGCAGCTATCCCTGAAGACGCGACTGTCAGAGCAACCTGTCTGTCCTTGCGCACCTGGGAAAGCAGTCAGTTGAGGAGGTAAGTTTTTCCGGTGCCTACAGGTGCGTCCACGAAAAACAGGCTACCTTCTCCACTGACTATGCAGCATCATCACATGCAAATCATTGCATTAAAAATTTTCCTTCTCTCCCGTAGTAACATAGGCTCTGTTTAGGCAGCATGGGCCCCTAAGGTGACAGTATAATAAGTGAGCTCTTTCATCAACTCAATGGATGATTCTCCTGATCTTTATGGGGAAGGCATACTAAAATCGGTGAGCATTTGGGCAACCATCTCAGAAACTTTTTCTCCGATGAGGTTTAGCGGTTCGTCAAAAACTAACTAATCTTTGACAAAATCACTCCCTTAGTACCTGCGAGCGATTTGTTCTGATAAAGACACCTTTTACTTATCTTATATGTCCTGGGTTAAAGAGTCCACAGCTGCTTATCATAATCGCAAAGTGTTCTCGCAACGTAGTATATGACCGGAACAATATGGCGTCCTCTATCGTTGCGTCCCAGTCGCCCGGTGGCCCAGTGGCCGTTGTCCTCCAACAGTCCCATCGCCTCACACGCTTCTCGGAAAGTGGCATTTTCTTGTCCATCTACGGTTTTTAGAACTTTAAATCCGATGGTGCATTTAAATCTTGTGATCAACCACAGTACACAATAACACTTAAAAGTTGTTATGTGTACTGTGTAAAGTCTACCCAAAGCGTCTGATGACTGCAGTCGCGGCTATCCATCGACATGTTTTCCCTGCACTCGACGCTTCCACTTCTTCTGTGACGCATTTCACGTATAATACCGTGGCACTTCTGCGTAGAGTAAAGTCTTAGATAACTCGTCATCCTGGCACAGGCAAAAATGTGCAGTGAGGATAGTAGCAGGCGGTGTTGCGACTTGGTCTCGCATGTTGGTCTTGGTGGAATACACGCGCTTGCCGTTGAGGAGGTGGACGGCGAGGTGGATCACTGTTGAGTGCCGTTCGTGTGATTGTAGCCCGAGTATTCTCCACACCACTTCATTACTGCTTACATATCAGTACCCGAAGCATCTATCCTTAGTCCTTTGGGTCGATCACAGCGTTACCCTGTTGTCTGACTGTATAAATTGCCTGGTGACTCCTCTTGTTTATATATTTGCAAATATATATTATTGCCTGGACTGAGCTGCGAAATTCTACATTTATGTGTGCATCAGATATCTTGCACAGAAGTATTGAATAGGGGACAACCTAGCTGTAGTCCACAGTCGTATTTTGTCATAAGAATCGCAACTGTTCATTGGGTGAAGGCACTAGTGGCCTTATTTTGTGGTGTATTTGACTTTGCACCGTAAACGTTAGAGAAAGTCCAGACATCGTTAGGATTTTGTCCACACTGAAAGACGTCATGTGGAAACATGCTTTAGTTTTTTGTAAAGTTAAGAAAAAATCGGGACTCATCCGATGTACCTGTAAGCAATATTTTTAATGGCTTTACAGGCTCTTCTAAAATAGGAATCGTGACTTTACACCCCAAGCAACACATTCCCACCCTTTCCTACTTCTATTTTAATGACCCACGAGTATTACAAACATATCCATCTGGCAAATTTTTATGAGCATGTCGTGGTTACCATAGTTCAACGTCGCATCATACTTAATCGCACAGTTATCAAGCAGCCTCCAAGAGTATTTTGTAAACTTTTGCCGACGCACTGCTTGACGCTGAGCGACAGCAAGATGGCGAGCATTTGCCTCATCTGCTGTTTCAGCCGCACGCTAAGAGGCAGTGAGCTCTGCATTTTGTTGACACTGAAAAGATGCTTCTCCAAGTGTCTTAGAAGTACGCTGAAAAGCAAAGCACTCTGCAATTAGTCGACACCGAGCATCTGCTTCTTCGGGTATTTCTGAAGCACGCTAAAAGGCTATGTGTATAGCATTTTGCTGAACGTCAGCCTGGCATGCCGCTTGCTCATGTTTACGCTGGTTAGCATCATCAGTTGATTCTTGGTGTCAAGCAATTTGCATAGCTCGAGCTTTTTAAGAGCTCCTAGAATAATCACTCTTTCGTTAGCAAGGCATAATATCAATAACAATACCTAACCTAAACATACTACTATTAGTATACAATGAAAATTGTGGTACATTCAAAATATAGACAAAAAACTTACACTGTTTATCTAAGTAGTATACAATCAATATGGATAATATAAATCTACTCAAAACAATTTTATCTTACGTACGTCCGTCTGCAGCGTCTGCCCCCGTACGTGTCTGCCAGTCTGAGTCCGGGTGAATATATTCTGTAATGTGACAGGCGGCGCGGCGGCGGCGGTCACGCCTGCACAGGGAAGCACTACAAATGTGTAGCACCACACAGCTGTCACCGCCACCGCCGCCATCCACCACGTCATGACAGTGACAGTACATTACTACAAATTTTCTCCGACATGCGTGCGTTTTCAGACTATACATCGGGGATCCTGTAAGAATTCCAAAAAAGCAGCCTATATCTTAATCCAGGATGTCAGCTACATCCATACTGAATTTTATTGTAAATGGTCCAGCTGTTTGACCGTAAGAAGGTAACAAACATATACACTTACATACAAACTATCGCCTTTATAATATTAGTAGGATGAATTGAAAAAAAAAGAAAATATTAATACAAATAAGCAAAACAGCAAGATACGAATTTCTTTCTTAGCAGTTATAAGAATCCAAAGAATAAAAAAAATAAAAAAAAATTTTTATTTGTTATTCTCATCGTTAATCTGGGTCAGAGAATTTCATGAATGATATCATATTTTCTTTGAAATAAAATGACAAGCGTGCGTTTAAGTACTTATTTGTGCATGAATGTGGCCAAAATTTTTTCTGTGTCTTGTCCTAAAAAATTACAGAATATTATTTAATGATTTTTTCAATCGTTCCCCAATATTTTTAAAAATTTATATTTTGAAAAAAAAGTTTTTCAGCTTACGACTATGATTTTTTTCTTCTGTTACATCACAAAACATAAATTGAATACTACAAAAGATAATTAATCCAAAACTCCCGTACTTAACTTGTTCGATTATTCAATATTTCATGTACAGAACGCGGCTTCTATACTCGATTTACGAACAAAATTATTTTTTTAAGCTTGTGTGTGTGTGCAATTAAATTGCACCCATACATGCATACGCATTTACTCTATACCGAGCAAGTGCGTATAGAAGCCGCGTTCTATATATGAAACAACAAAAGATAACCTAAGTTGTTAGTTATAACTATAATTGATGGGAAAATTAAAATGAAGAAATTGTATATGTAAATGGGAAAGCTATGTGCAAAAAATTAGCAGGGGGTTCGAAAATATATTTATCGAATTTTTGTTCCGTTTTTTTTTGTGATAAAAATTTTAAACAAGAGTTCAACACAAGACAAGGACAAGATAGTGTCGTCTTGTCATGCTCTTTTAAAGCTCGAGTTCCAAGTTAAAATGATGAATTTAAATATATTTGCCACTTCTGTCTTCGTATCTTGCAGCATTTCGTTTGATGGCTGTAGCTTATCCGTCACAAGCCAATTAATATATAAATGTCAGATTAAAATGTCTCATCAATACGCGTGCCCACAATATAAAAATGAAGCAGACAAAGTAGACTGCTCTCCAGCCTCCAGCCACATGACTCCTCGTTCCAGCCGCATCCGAGCCATTTTTTGGCTTTCCATAGATTGCTACGCAGACCTCGCACATGTATATTTGACGTGCTATGTAACTATTTCTCAATAATTTGGTCTATTGATGGCAGGTATTGTGCGAAGGTACTCTTCTTAATCTGACAAAGAAGGGGCACTAAAAATTCACAGCTATCAGTAAGGTGAGAGGGATAAGGGAAGGAAAAACCTTTAGCACATAATGTGCATGCGACCCCCGCAATAACCTAGCAAAACAGAGGAGGATGCAGCGGCAGTAAGTCGCACCTCACGAGACAAGAGAAAAAAGCCGTTGGCAAGTAGCAGCTCTTAATGAAGAAAATACCATCCTTAGGTCCACTTGAACACGACAAACAACACAGCCGGAGATTAGAGTGGCGACGAAAGTAAGACCAGGTTGATCCAGGGCGCAACAGGCATCAGACGAGTGAATTGAAAGCCCTCTTGGGTTACGTCAAAGATTTACCTGCAAAAAGAGCTCCTACAGAAGGTGTGAGTATATACTAACTTACAAAAAACTACAGAACCAATATGTAGAGTATACCTGGTTCGACACACATCGTTGGACTATCCATAGAGCTTTGACATTAAAAAGAAATGGCATATCGAGAAAATATGATAAGGATATATTTCCTGACATTTGATACCGAAACACATACTATGGTAGAAATATCCGCGTGCGCACGTACGCGTGTGTATATTTGTGTGTGTGTGTGTGTGTGTGTGTGTGTGGTGTGTGTGTGTGTGTGTGTGTGTGTGGATGTGTGTGTGCGTGTGTGCAATCAGTTATATCCCATGATTTTCTCGACCATTTTTAATCCAACAAGGGGTTTTTTTACATTGTTTCCATGATTACTATCACCACAAAATAAACTTTTAGTTTTTTAAAGCGGTTTTTTTCACTATTTATCGGTGTTTCAGCATAATTTGTTGTATAGGTTGAAAAAAAATTTGTTTTGATGTATATGTGTGTATATCGGGATCGAGGGTCCCATTTTAAAACATCCAAGGAAATAAGTTCGTAAAGAATCCACCAATCAAATATTGACCTGTACAAAAGTGGTTAGGTGTGTAGAAATGACATCAAATAGTGGAGTCAGATTTGACCTTGTCTTTGTTCTTTAAGATCATTTAAAGGTCCAATTTTTTTTCTTACAGTAAACCCTTTTGTTATCATGGATTTAGATGGAGCGTGGAATTCTAGACCATAGTTTATATTCAACAAATTTTTCTAAATATATTATTTAATAACTTTTTGAACAAATCTTGTAACGTTTAAAGAGGAACATCAGATAGCGACATTAAACTAGATTTTGACTTTGACCTTAAAGGTTATTCAAAGATTATATTATTTTCTAATATTATTTACTATTTATTACAAATCCATAAAAGGCATAAAAAAACTTCAAGATATTTTGTAGTAAATTTTTTTTGCGCAAAAGAAAGGTGAAAATCACTGTAAAAATTGTGTAAATAGTTCTATCAAAATATGCCCTAAATCTGTTGAAACGGACATTTATTCTGTTGAAACATAATAAAATATATAAATTTATAAATCTGCATTAAGTTTTTGAACCGTTGATTATATTTTTTTATCTGGTATTTCTCAATTAAAACCATAAAATTAGATAAATAAAGTGAATTACATATTATATAGCGTGATATAAACCATAATGGCAAGAATGTAACGCAACGCAAGAAATTCGTTTTCGTCATTCATTTTCAATTTATTCATAAGCTATCGAAATTCAAGGAGCAAATAAAGAAATGCAAAGTGGCAGTTTGAGCATTGCTGTGAAATTTCTAAAAGTCAACAGATTTTAGTTAAAAAAATCACTATTGTACACTACTCAGAATCACAAGTAAATGTACATCTTGCAAATTGTCGGATAAAGTAACCGTTATGATGACAAAAATTTATAAGGTTTCAAAATTGTTCTAGCTTCATACAAACGTATATTTAAGTCTTATATAGGAGTTCACCTTATTGGAGAAGTTTGTGGAATATGTTGGTATCAAGGTCGCTGATTACGAATTTAAGGTCAGGTTTCCAAGGATTCAAAATGACAGATCCAATATAAACGCTTACAGGCAGTCCGCGGATGGTTGAAGTTTTTTACCTTGTCGGTGCGAACAATTTGATTTTATAGCTGTATGACACTCGTTTATTAAATGACTAGCAATTTCTTCGAAAAATAATAAGTTGGCGACGATTCTTTACATTTCAAGGAGTAAATCATGCCCATAATGTCGTTGATTGATCGAAAACTTGCGAAGGAAAATGGGAAATATGATTGTGCATCATTTATCTGAAAACATAATCCCCATCATTATCTACGAGTTTCCGTTCAATAAACTTTGACTTCAGCTTGATTAATTCCTTGAAGCACAAAGACTTGTCGTCAAAACTGGTTTTATCAAAATCATACCTATTGATTTAGTAATAATGTGTAGTAAGCTATCCAATCTAAAGCAAACATAAAATTTCCTAACTTATCAAAAGCGTTGTTTTGATTATGCACACATGCACGGACCTTTCAGACAATAATTATAATAATTATTGAACAAATCACTATTTATTCGCCAAAATAAAAGTTGACGACAATTCTTTGTGTTTCAAGGAATAAGTCCAGCTTAAATTTGAGGTAGTTACTTGAAGACTCGAAAAGAAAAATGAGGAATACGATATTAAGTAAGTGATGAAAAATCGTATTTCCCATTTTTCTCTACGAGTTTTCGATCAATTTAGTAAAACTTGGGCTTCATTTACTATTTAAAATGTAAAGAATCCTCGTCATCATAAAAAAAAAAAATAATACCTAGTCATTGATTAAATAGTGTTATACAGCTGGGAAATCACATCGTCCTGACCGATGAGGTAAAAAACTTAAACTATCTCCGGTCTGCCATTAAAATGTAATAATCGATGGATTTTTGCTAAAAAAAATACTAACGTATGTTACTTTAAATTATTAGCCAGTAATGTCCGCAAATTTTTTGATAAATTTGTCGTTTTCAATAAAAAATTGATGACGTTTTAAAAATTTTCTAACTTAATACAAACGCATTTAGTGGTCTCATATAGAAAGGGGTCACCTTATTGGACAAGTTTGTTGGATTTGCAGGTTTAAGAGGTCGGTGATTACAAACTTAAGGTGAGGTGTCCGAAAATTCAAAATGGCGCATCCAATTTGGTGGCTAAAATTTTAAAAATCCATGGATTTTCGTTGGAAGTAATACTGACGTATATTACTTAAACTCTAAGCAAGATATATCTTTGCAAATTTGTAGATAAATTTACCGTTTTCGATAACAAAATTTTAAATCTGAAAGAGAGCACCTTATTGAAAAAGTTTGAAAAATACGTAGGTGTTAGAGATCGTTTATTATAATTCTAAGGTCAGGTATCCAAAAATTAAAAATGGCATATCCAATGTGGCAGCCCAACTATCAAAACTCAACGGATCTTGTATTTGGATAAAATTGCCGTTATTAAGAAAAATTTATGAATTATTGAAATTTTTCTATCTGGATATGATGGCACATAAAAAGAAGTCGCACTTTTAGTAAAGCTTGTGAAATGCGAAAGTGCCTAAGATGCATGATTTCGTGTTTTGGGTCAATTATCGAAAACGTTAAAATTAAAATATAAATATCGAAAAGTATTAGCTAGAAATCGTAACAAAATACATCTAAACACTGAAGAATTATTAATTGTTTTTCTTCTTTTGTTTGTCATTTTCGCAGCCTCTTTTTATAACCTTTCTTAGTTTGTAATAATTGTTGAAAGAGATTTGAACAGTAAAGCCCTAATTAAACATACCGTTTTAAATAAAAACTGCATGAATGTAAGCTTTTAAGTGTAACAAACAAGTTTCAAGGGGATATAATACTGTGACAAACTCTAAAATTACTTGATAAAGCGGTATTCTGAGCTTTAATGTTAAATTTTTGACTAAATTTGTTATAGAGCCGGAATTTAGATCATCGTTAATATAGGAAACAATAATAATGGAGAATTATTTAATGAATCATATGGCGATTTATTTATTACTGCTATTGAATTAACCTTATATCGCATACTACTCATTGGTTTAGTAGCAATTTTAAATATTATCAAAAAGTATTCTTGAGAATAAATACAATATTTAAGAATAAGGCACGAAGCTCAAGAGTTTAGTTTAAGTCTAAGACCAAGTTTAACCTTAAATTCGCACAAGGATTCTCTGTTCTATAACTTATAATGCATATAATAGTGATTTTCCTCAGGAATTTGCATCTAGAAAGTAAGGTCAAGTTAAACTAACAGACGGCTATTTGTACCGGAGGATCTAGATGTTGTTTATTATAGAATTTTTTATGCATCCAACCATAGAACCCTGTATTAGTATTTCACATACTTCCGTAGTAGAAAGACTTCTGTGTATATTAGACTAAAAATTTCGATTTTATGATGTAAAAAAAATTGTAATACTTCATTAATTTTTTTAAAAATAACAATTTTTTAAAAGTATACGACAATATTTTATCTTTATGCCACGTAAATTTCAAAAGCTTATGCATGACTTAAAAATGTAAGACCAAAACAAATTTTCTTCGGTGCCGTAATTTTTGTCATTTAAGGGGCCTGTTTGACGTCTTTTATCCCATATGTATGTATATTTATTATGCGATAACGAGCGCCTAGACACCCCATCCAACAAAACTCATTACTATAGCATAGACCTTTCCGGGTTGGCTGGGAAAAACCAAAACCAAGTAGTAGAATATCAGAGTCTTGAGTGAGATGGTGAAATCCAAACACTAGTGTCAGTTTAATTTGTTAGGTATTTTTTTTTTTTTACAATGAACTGTATTTAATAATCACGCTTTGCTCAGTACTATAATGACTTCTGTGTACCTTTTTCCATGTACTAGCATGCCTTGCCCGTCGGGAAAATTTTTCTAGATATGTCGGGATATGGCGACAATATTTTATGACCAACCTATCACAGTAATAAATTCCGTAAGAATGACTCATACAGGTGACCTATACATAAGAATTATACTTAAGTTTAGATAAATTTTTGTGCGTACAGATATTTCTTTATTTCGAATTAAATAATAGTAAAAATACTGTTTATTATAATTTATCTAAAGACAGACAAATACTACGCATTGATAGAATGAAAATGTTCGTTAATAATTATGTCAATCAGATTATATTCGTATTTTGTACTGGGCTTGCGTAGCCCAGCATATGAATCGGTTATTAAGGTTGTACTGTTAGTACCTTAATTACGGTTTAGATATCGTTGAAACCTGAAAATGTTTGGCGTAAGAATAGCTCAGTTAAATTTTTTAGGAGGTACATTATCTACAAAATGGGATAAAAACTATGTTCTGTAGTTAAAAGATTGGTGTTGGTAAATAAATATATTTTTTTGACTGTAAGAAACATTAAAAAATAACTACCGTATAAATCCTTAAATCCAACACGAAAGAAATAGTGAATGTTTTCAGACAATATTTCGCTTTTATAAATAAAAGTTGGGTACATATTACGGAAAAAAAAATAAAAAACAACCTTGAATTCGTGTCGGAGCACAACGCTTTATCATGCCCTGGAATTTCATCCACGTATTGTCAAGCTATGAATTGATTCAGCAAGCAAAGGAATTTATCCTTTTGGAGACCTTGTTCTACACTTTTTTGATATAAATTTTGTTTAGTATACCTTAATTTTTCTTAACGAATAAAATAGTTCTCTGACTTTCGAGGCAGACCCTTAGTGATAAAACGTAATAAGATAAATCTATTAATTTTCAAGATATATACCATTCATATTTAGTATGATAATAGAAGTTTTATTATATCTTTTTTTTTCATTTCAAAGCAAGGTTATAGGAGTACACTTGACTAGCGAAGTCCCGACAGTACTAACTTAAATTCACGATTTAAAAATATTATTAATTGGTAATTAAAATGCCGATAGATGTAAACACATGACTTAATCTTATAATATTTATATACGAGTTTTAAAATTTCAAATTTTGAGGATGTAATCAATTAAAAATCCAAAAGAAATATGGTTGTCCATAGTGTTGAGTATTCACTTCTCTCAGCAGTCCGCAACGACAGAATTTTTTCTTATAGAATCATGCTTCTTCTGATTTGCAGATTCTGCCGTATGTTATGATCCACTGTAAGTAATCTGTTTTTATTATAGTTCTTGTCATTTTGTTGATTTTCTTGTCTGCCTCTGCCCTTGCTCAATTGTTTTTGAGAGATAGCCGAGTACCTACGGTGCCGGCGGGCAGGATCACCATCAGAGCCAATATGCTTTCCAATGCCTTTACCGATATTTCTTCAGTTATCCCAAGGACTTTTGTATTTCCTTGAGGACTTTTCTTACTTTTTTAACCTCTTTGCTAATGTTCAGCTATTTCTTCATTGCGATAGCCATGCAACTAAGGAGTCATTTCATACTTGCACTCTTTTTTAACTGTCTTTTTAGCTTCTTTTTAGATCTTTCATAGTTTACCTACTTCGGTTTTCTGCTTGATTTTTCGCCGAGCTAATCTCTTTAAGCATGCTAGTGGCAAAACTACTGATAGTAGCCCAGTGCACTTTTACCTCCAGGTAGTCACATGATGACAACGCCTATCTTGCTGCTGGCCCTGGTCTTACACCTAGCGTAAACAACCATGCAGAAAGCCACAAGTATTCTAATCTGATCAATATCTCCACCTATGCGCTGAGGCTTCCTCCTGAGAATTTTAGCCTGCTGGAGCTGGTCCAGTTTATTCCGACCACCCGAGGCTACTTGTCTCGACCGCCGCATTGCTCCTAAATTGCAGTTCCACGAAAGGCCTTTTTCGTTCTACCCTGAAGTCGGGCAACTATTATTGTTATACTGGGAGCAGTGTAAATCTCTCGTACAAAATTTATTATTTGTGTATAGCTCGGAAAAAGAAGAAAAAATATAGGAAATTATTTTGTTTAAGGCGGGCTTGCCTCTTGATCTATTACTGGCAATGGACTTATTATCAGGCAGCGTGAAAATTTACAATGAATATATTTTATCTACAATGAGTATAAAAATAGATCGTTTTAAAAATGCTATAAAAGTTTAACCTGATAAGCCGTACGTATAGCTCCTAATTACGTTTGCAGCTTAAAAATTGTATTTAGTTGATATGATCCTGCAAGAGTCATGTTTAAGCAACATATAATTGACTTCTTTTTGAAGTTCTACCGATTTATACCAGTGTTTTCAACAATTAGAACTTCTTGTACATGCGCAAAGTGACGTACTTCCTTTCTCACTCTGACCAGCAAAAGTAGGACAGCCTCCCTGACAACTGATCCAAAACTACAATGACTGACTATACCAAGTAGACTTATTGTTTTGCTCCAAATTAGCGTCATGTCTTCCGTTCCCGGCAATGGTTTTTTTTTTTTTTTAAGTTAATGACTCATACTCTCAATATTTATTAAGGTAATTTTTATCATTATTCTTGGTATTTTTACTTTTACTGTTATTATTTATACCAAGAATTTAATAAACATATTTGTCATCATTATGTTACTATTAATATATATGTAATAATTTTTACTTTAACTACTAATATAATTACTATCTACATGCAATGTTCCGCATTAATCTATTTTCTTATGGGATACTCTTCCCTTCCCACCATGCGGTAACCATCTTGGTAAAATTTTTTTCGATGTAAACATTGAGGAACGAAGAATAGTTCATATACCAAATAAAGTATACGATTTTCAAGACCCTACATATAAAATAAAGGTTTTTTAAGTGCGTCGTTCAGAAAAGAATTTTCGAGATGCGACGTTGCTGGAATAAAAATTTGGGATACGACGTGATTCCACTCAATAAACAATAGCAAATGATGAAATGATTTTCATAAATCAAATATTAATTCACATGTTTAAAAGTGTTTGAAAAAATTTGTATTCCCTGATAGAATGGTTGTTTTTGCATTCGATTGAAAGATTTGGAAGTGGTAAAAATAATGAGAGAAAACAATTCGTCAAACTTGAAAAACAATTTGCATGTCTTTATTAAGACAACACCGTAAATACATGATTACGGAACAATATATTTATTCTAATCATTATTGAACAGAATAATGTGATGATTCATCTTGTGTGTGCGTAGTTTGCTCTTTTATGGTATCACACAGTGGGGCCAAAACGAAAAACCCGGGCCAAAAATCCCTCAAATGGAAGAGTCGTACGGGGATTTTACACCTAGGATTGGCTCAAATAGTCACTAGCATATTTAAATACATTTGTTAGAGGTCTCCAACTAGACTATAGCAGCACCGATGCTAGTTGAAACATAGCGTTCGTGCAAGCAAGTAGCGGTACATTTAGAAGAGAAAAAATTATACGCATGTTGGATCTCGCGAAACACGATGGAAAAATCATCGAATTCACTGAAATAATATGAAACTATCTGCTATAAGTAATTGATGTATAATAACATTTTACCAAATTTTACAGTCCTAAGTAAAAAATTTTGAGAAGGAGAATAGTGCACGTGATTTGAAAAATAAAAATTTGTAAAAATGTATGGTTGCAAAGAAAAATAGTTCAATATTCCGAACTGTTCCGTCATAAAAATTGTTGCAAATAATAGATATATGTATTATAAATGTAATGTCTAAAATTTTAGCTGCTCATATTTGCCCGTTTAATTTTAACGTCACTTATTAGGGAAATTTATGTATTGCTGTATTATACTACTCTGCTCAAGGGACCATTATTATTGGTATGAATGTGTGCTCTTTCTTTCTCACTTGCTCTCTCTGTATCTCTTTCTTTTACAATCTTTTTTTCTGTCTTCCTCCTTCCCGATTTCACCTCTCCTACAGCCAAAGTCTCCTCTCTCTCTCTCTCTCTCTCTCTATCTTTCTCTTCTTCTTCCACTTCTGATTTTCCGCTATCTACCATCCTGTTTTGCTCCTCTGTATTCCTTACAAATAACAGAGAGAATACACAAGTTAGTAAGCAGGTGATCACACAATCGCTTACATCAGCTGTACACAGGTTGTTTCGTGTACTATTTGAATTTGCGCATGTGTCCGACATACTTCTTATTTCCTTGTGGACATTTTATTTATATTCTCATATAAACTTAACGTATTCCATAAAAGCATTTTTAATAAAAAAAAAGGATATTGATAGTTTTCCTTTACACTTTTTAGGAAACAGAAGCTGTTATTATTGTTATTATACTTATAATTGTATTGTAGGTTCTGAGGTGGCAAGGAAAAGAATATTTTAAACTATAAAAAACAATTTGTGCACGTTAGCTTTAGAAATATATTGTAATATCGAAAAAGTCATGTCAATAAAAGATTATCTTTTGCTATACAATTAAACTGATCTATATAAAGGCATTCTAAGAACATTAGTCACTAAAATGGGAAGTATTTAAGTAAGTGCCATCCAATGAAAACAAGGTATTATGAGACCAACGATAAATGGTTAAAGCTATACAGCAGCCCGATCAGAAATCTTGTTGAGGTGTCTAGGTGGCCCTCTGAAGGATACCTCAATAGCCTACGGAGGACCTACTGAGGCAAAATAACGAAGTGTATGGGAGGACCTCTTTAGGTATCCTTAACAGCCTATAGCTTAAACTCATGTAAAGTGCATATACATTAGGGTGGTCGTTAGCATTTTTTTTTCGACTTTTTAATGAGTGCCGGGCAGAAATCGCTTCTATAGGCCGAAAAACTCGTGCGCACATCCCAAGTTGCATTATCGGATCCTTTTAACACGTGCCGCAAAGCACCTGAAGTTCCTTATGT